>BLSH010379909.1:412748-436397 GCA_018402905.1 Glandirana rugosa
CGAGTTTGCTTAACCGGGATAAGAAAGATATACGTGGATAGGTTTTGCCAAAGTTCATTCATTGATCTCCTTACTAAGGTTAGGTTAAACTAGAATAAACAGAAAACCTCGAAAGAGGAGGAACATAAAGTGGATAGAACGAAGGACCGGGATAACCCTAAAACTACAGTAAACAGGACGTCGAGATACCAGGGACCGATAAGACCCAGCTTGGAAGCCGAGGACAGTGACCCAAGTCCGTATGTCTGTAGGAGAAATACAATTGGAACGATAACCATTCTGTAATATATAAATTATAAACGTTTTACAATTTACGTTAATTACATCATAACTTTCCCTCCACAAGTATATTGCAAAGCATATTTAGAAGGTACGGCAATAGATGATCAATGATCCATGCGCTTTCTCTTAGAAAATACAACATATAAATGGGTATATGAACTACATTAATTGCATTTAACATTTTGCAAATATTAAATATATAATGTCTTACCAATAGCAAGGTTAACATAAAGAGGATGTCTGTATGCCTGAACCCAGTGACAGGAGCCGAAGGTTCGACCCAGAATAGCCAGGGACCATAGAGCTGCAGGACAAATGACATCAAAATCCCAATAGGGCCAGGAAGCAAGATAGGTGAAATACAAGGAGGAGAAAGCTCCAAAAGACAAATAAGATCAAATTGGATTGGAATCATTCCTCTAGTTACTTACTTGAAACCGTTTTGGATAGGTGCATATAGAAAGAATAGGGCCAATTCGTTTGAGCCTTCCGGAAGGGTAGACCTCCAGGGAATAATTAGCACAAGACCAAGGATAAAGCGTGGGCCAGGGAAACCTTTAGTTTGTTCTTCCCATCATTTCCCATAGGGCAGGAAGAGGGACAGAAAGTCCCCTAGGGGATCCTTCGGGCATGCAGGTCTCCACTAATGAGTCACAATCCTTGAATGGTAGCTCCGCCTCAATCCACTCAAACTAGAGATAAAATAGAAATCGGAGCCCATTAGACCTAAATAACCCCATGGATAAGGGTACATGGGTATGGGTAACAATAAGTTTGAAGCAACTGAAATGAGGGAAAGAATCAAATCTCTCCAAAAAACAGTAGCCAAGAAAGAGTAAGCTCACCTATTTGCTTCCTGGGAAATCACAGGTTAAATAATTGAAGACAAAGAAACAGGGAGACCGAAGGTGTTCTTCTCCTGCGGATCCTCCATCAGACAATCAGAGGCTGAACCAGCCGCTTTTATCCCCGCTCCATCCCGCCGGCGTCTGACGTCACCGGCAGGATGTGGACACATGTGATCGTCGACTTCCGGTTTCTGCGATCAGGTGGCCGGAAGTGACGCCACGTACGATCGCCCCCGGAGAGGCCGGGAGCAAAAGGAGCATGGCGCCACCTTTCTGAAGGGGGGCACATAGCCATCCAAAGAAAAGCTACACCGGAAGCAAGAAAACAATTGAGCCCGACAAGAGACGGGCCGAAATGGAGGCTGACAGATCAAGGGCTCCCCAGGGAGCTCCATGTTGGCCTATTGGAGCCCCTAATGGGTGCCCCTCCCGTCCGTATGGTCTCCAAAGCTGGGCCGACTAATACAGCTCCCTGGGTTCAAGAGGTATAACAGACATAATCCTAGGCAAAAGGAGTTGTGAGTTTTTCAGACATGCAAAAAGTCCCAGAAACAAACAACTCCATACTTTTACAAAAAAGTATTCAAAAAATAAAAGAAGAGAAAAAAAAATAAAAATATTAATTAAATATTTTCCCACGGCGAATCGACGACCTATAGAAAAGGCTTGTATGACAAGGAGTCATTCAAACTAGGATAGTGCAAGGCTGCCAGGGTCTGTATCCAACGGGTTTCACGTTGGAGTAGGACCCTACCATGATTGCCCCCTCTTTCATGAGGGGGTATGTGCTCAAGGGCAAAAAAGTGCATCATGAAGCTGTCAAAACCATGTAGTAAGCCCATGTGTCGACTAATAGGGGTCTCCATCCTTTTTTTCAAAACCAAGGAGACATGATCCCTAATGCGGTGATAAAAGAGCCTCTTAGTCTTACCGACATAGAAGGCCCCACATTTACAGAACATGATGTAGATAATTCCCACTGACTGACAGTCCGCTCTGAACTTCGGTTTGAATGTACAACCATTGGGTAGAATAATGGAAATAGATTCAAATATATATCTGCAAAACCCACATAGGCCACAAGGATAGGTCCCCACTATTTTCCCAGGGTTTTTATTTGTTTGAAGATGGCTATGTACCAAACTGTCATTCAGAGATCGAGATCTTTTATAAGTGATCTATCCAGAGGGAAGCAATCCTATCCCTTGAACGGATGAATGATATTGTCATCAAACCCTCCGACAAAGGAGGAAATGAAGTAGTAATGAATCGATCACTTTACCTCAAAATGGTCCTCGACATCCTTCGCAACAAAGATAGGTACAAAAAAACATCAAGTGCCTATACCCAGATTGTGCAGATTAGATATAAAAAACTGCTAGGTGCTGCCCTTCATAAAAACTTAATAGACAAAAAAACCTTTGATTTTCTTGATGTTAAATATCCAAAAACTCCAACTTTATATGCATTACCAAAAATCCACAAGAACTTAACCAACCCCCCAGGAAGGCCGATAGTGTCAGGCAATGAATGTTTAACTGAAACTGCCAGCCAACTTGTTCATGACTATCTTCGTCCTCATTTATATCTTTGCCCTCCTATTTGCAGGACACTAGTGATCTATTAAGGGCAATAGAAGACTTGCAGATTCCTGAAGAAGCTTGGCTTGTAGCCATAGATATGGAGGCTCTGTACAACTCCATCCCCCACAATTTAGGCCTCTCCACAATAGGATCTTTCCTTTCCGAACGACAGGACACCTCATGGTCCTATAATTCGTTCATTTTAGATCTATTGTCCTTCATATTGAAGAACAATATCTTCATGTTTGATGGCTCCCACTACCTCCAGGTGCAGGGCGTTGCGATGGGGACCAGATGTGCCCCATTGTATGCAAACCTGTACCTGCGGGGGTGGGAACGGGATTTGTTCTACAAGGAGGAACTGCAGGACCTCTTTGAAAAAGTTCTAATCTGGTGTAGGTATATAGATGACATTTTTGCCATCTGGACTGGTACCCTTTCTGAACTCTCTATGTTTATGAACCATCTGAAGGTCAAGGTATTCAATTTAAAATTTACCATGACCTATAGCCAGAAGTCTCTCATCTTCCTGGACGCGAACATATACGTCCAGGAGGACGGAACTCTAGGCTCTACTGTATTCCGCAAACCGTCCAGTGGTAATACTCTATTACATGCGACCAGCTCTCATCCTACAGTACTTATTAACAACATTCCCTATGGTCAATATCTAAGACTTATGAGAAACTGTAGTAAAAAGGAAGATTTTGAAAAAGAGGCCAAAGATCTACAATTTCGGCTACTTCAGAGAGGGTACAGTAGGAACTGCCTGAAACGTGATTACAAGAAGGCCAAAAATAAAAAAAAGAGAACATCTACTTCTCCCAAAGGACAGAAACTCAACCATGAAATCCACTGGTACTGAGAATGTCCGAATTATTACTAGATTTTCAGACCAACACAAACAAATCAAACATGTCTTTGAGAAATATTGGTATCTATTGATGGCGGATACCTCGATATCCAAGCATTTGAAAACATATCCAGAGATCACTTATAAAAGATCTCGATCTCTGAATGACAGTTTGGTACATAGCCCTTGATCTGTCGGCCTCCATTTCGGCCCGTCTCTTGTCGGGCTGAATTGTTTTCTTGCTTCCGGTGTAGCTTTTCTTTGGATGGCTATGTGCCCTCCTTCAGAAAGGTGGCGCCATGCTCTTTTTGCTCCCGGCCTCTCCGGGGGCGATCGTACATGGCGTCACTTCCGGCCACCTGATCGCAGAAACCGGAAGTCGACGATCACATGTGTCCGCATCCCGCCGGTGACGTCAGACGCCAGCGGGATGGAGCGGGGATAAAAGCGGCTGGTTCAGCCGCTGATTGTCTGATGGAGGATCTGCAGGAGAAGAACACCTTCGGTCTCCCTGTTTCTTTGTCTTCAATTATTTAACCTGTGATTTCCCAGGAAGCAAATAGGTGAGCTTACTCTTTCTTGGCTACTGTTTTTTGGAGAGATTTGATTCTCTCCCTCATTTCAGTTGCTTCAAACTTATTGTTTCCCATACCCATGTACCCTTATCCATGGGGTTATTTAGGTCTAATGGGCTCCGCTTGCTATTTTATCTCTAGTTTGAATGGATTGAGGCGGAGCTACCTTTCAAGGATTGTGACTCATTAGTGGAGACCTGCGTGGCCCGAAGGATCCCCTAGGGGACTTTCTGTCCCTCTTCCTGCCCTATGGGGAATGATGGGAAGAACAAACTAAAGGTTTCTCTGGCCCACGCTTTATCCTTGGTCTTGTGCTAATTATTCCCTGGAGGTCCACCCTTCTGGAAGGCTCAAACGAATTGGCCCTATTCTTTCTATATGTATCCAAAACGGTTTCAAGTAAGTAACTAGAGGAATGATTCCAATCCAATTTGATCTTATTTGTCTTTTGGAGCTTTCTCCTCCTTGTATTTCACCTATCTTGCTTCCTGGCCCTATTGGGATTTTGATTTCATTTGTACTGCAGCTCTATGGTCCCTGGCTATTCTGGGTCGAACCTTCGGCTCCTATCACTGGGTTCAGGCATACAGACATCCTCTTTATGTTAATCTTGCTATTAGTAAGACATTATATATTTAATATTTGCAAAATGTTAAATGTAATTAATGTAGTTCATATACCCATTTATATGTTGTATTTTCTAAGAGAAAGTGCATGGATCATTGATCATCTATTGCCGTACCTTCTAAATATATATCTGGTTTGCAATATACTTGTGGAGGGAAAGTCATTTTATGTACTTTCTGCACTTGCTGAAATTATAAAGTCTAATTTATATGTATTTTCCTAAATGTTTTTTTTTTCTTTTTCGTCTCAGTCAGCCCCACTAAGTCTCCTGAAGAAGCCCCCATGGGCGGAACATGTAGAGCGGGGCCTAGCTGACCTTATGTAGGATTTGTCTTCTGTCTACTTTTTATAGACTTGGTTTCATGTGTTTTTTGTATACATGGATTTTTATATTTGTATTGAATAAACATATTCCAGATCTTTTAATATATATGTTTTGTCTCTTGTAATTACTATTTGAATACAAAAAGGGCACCTTTAAAGTCCTTGGAACTCCATCCTTTGAGTTCCTTTTTGACCAAATGTCTTGTTTTTCAATCCCTGTACATACTACACTACATGACCAAAAGTATGTGTACACCTGACATCACATTTAGAAACCATGAACTTGAATATGGATTTTCACCCCAACTGCTACCTTTGTGGCTATAACAGCCTCCACTCTTCTGAAAAGGCCTTCCACTAGAATTTTTTGCAGTGAATATATGTAAATATGTGCCCATTGAGCCAAAAGAGCATTTGTGAGGTTGAGTACTAATACTACAGTTTCCAAAATAATTATTTGATCCCCTGCAAATTTTGTAAGTTTGCCAACTTACAAAGAAATGAGGAGTCTATAATTTTCAGCACAGGTGTATTTTAAATAATAGAGACAGAATATCAACCAAAAATACAGAAAAAAACACATCATACAATTGTTATAAACTGAGTTGCAGTTCAGTGAGTAAAATAAGTATTTCATCCCCTACCAACCAACAATAATCCTGGCTCCCACAGACCGGCTACAGTATGTACTCCTGTGGTACACAGATTAGTCCTGTCAATTTAAGAAGGTGCTCCTAGTGACAACTTGTTATGTGTATAAAAGACACCTGTCCACAGAATATCTTTCTTCCATTCAAACCTCACTATCATGGGCAAGACCAAAGAGCTGTCAAAGGATGTCAGGGACAAGATTGTAGACCTGTACAAGGCTGGAATGAGCTACAGGACCATCAGCAAGAAGCTTGGTGAGAAGGAGACAACTGCTGAAGTGATTATTCGCATGGAAAAAATACAAAATAACCATCAATCGCGCTAGGTCTGAAACTCCATGCAAGATTTCACCTCATGGAATAAGGATGATCATAAGAAAAGTGAGGGATCAGCCCAGAACTACACGGGAGGAGCTTGTGAATGATCTCAAGGCAGTTGGGACCACAACAAAACAAACCATTGGTAACACAATACGCCACCATGGATTGAAATCCTGCAGCCCCTGCAAGGTCCCCCTCCTCTAGAAGGCACATGTACAGACCCGTCTGAAGTCTGCCAATGAACATCTAAAAGATTCAGAGAAGGATAGGGAGAAAGTGTTTTTGTCAGATGAGACTAAAATTGAGCTCTTTAGCATTAATTTGACTCGCCGTGCTTGGAGGAAGAAAAATGACCCTAAGAACACCATTCCTACAGTCAAGCACATCGGCGAAAACACGCTTCGGGGTAGTTTCTCTGCTAAAGATACAGGCCGACTTTGCCGCATCAAAAGGCCAATGGACAGGGCCATGTATTGTAAAATCTTGGATGAAAACCTTCTTCCCTCAGTCAAAACACTGAAGATGGGTATGGGTGGGTCTTCCAGCATGACAATGACCCAAAACATACTGCCAAGGCAACAGGGGCGTGGCTCAAGGAGAAGCACATTAAGGCCATGGAGTGGTCTACCCAGTCTCCAGACCTTAATCCTATATAGAACATTTATGGAGGGAGCTGAAACTTCGAGTTGCCAAGTGAGCCAAGAAACCTTAAGGATTTAGAGAAGACCCGTAAAGAGATCTGCTTGCCAACAAGGGTTTCTCCACAAAGTACTAAGTCATGTTTATCTTGGGGATCAAATACTTATTTTACTCACTGAACTGCAACTCAATTTATAATATTTGTACTGTGTTTTTTTCTTGATCTCTACCATTTAAAATACACATATGATAAAAAAAATGTAGGTAAACTTACACAATCTGCAGGGGATCAAATGATTTTTTTCTCCACTGTAGATGAGAAGACCTGGCTCACAATTGAAGTTCCAATTCATCCTAAAGTCCACTTGAATGAATGGGAGTGACTTTTTCATTGTGTGTTCTAATGAGGAAATGCAGGGTGCACATAAACATCAATGGGTAAGGCCCTTTTCATATGGGGCGGACTTCATTCCGATCAGCAGGGGATCCACTCACAGATCCTCTGTTGATCAGAGTTGAAAGGGCAGATGACAGGTCCGTGTCTGGCAGATGACAGGTCCGTGTCTGGCAGATGACAGGTCCGTGTCTGCTCAGTTTATGCAAAGTGGACAGGGACAGAGCCCGCTCTGTTCGATGGGTGGCTGAGTGGAAACAGACCCTCCTATCCGTTTACACCAGACTACCTCCTATCCAATCTGCCTACACAGGGGAGAACGGATCCCCGTCTGTTTTTAGCAGACTGGACCAGATGTAGGGATGAATGTACTGTCTGATCAGGTCCGCCTGAATAACTGACAGGTGGACCTGATCGAAATGGTCATGTGAAAGGGGCCTTCCAAATGGTTGGACAGGAGCAGTACTTTCCATCAGTGCTCAAATACAATTCTGGAACCAGCCATACACTATTAGAATCTTTTTTAATCTGACAGGTTTCTCCATCCACACTAAACAATGTGGATGGGATGATCTCCCACAGTGGCTATTGTATTTTCACAGCTGGCACCAGCAGCTGTCAGAATACCCAAACAGAGGCTACATCCACGTTCGGCCAACAATTTTGTGCCCTGCTCTTTTCCTAGGAGCATGCCCCCTCCGCCCACCGATTAATAAATCATTTAACATTAATTGCCAACAGAACCTGTGAGCTGCAGATGTGGACCTATATTATCGTACCTTTTCTGACAAGTCTTGATTTTTCCGCAGAAGCAGCTGTTTCTCTTCCACCCACTTGGAATCCTAAGAAAGAACAGTGAACAAGCAACAGTTATTATTTTCCTCATACAGAGCCATCAAGTTTTGTAGCTCTTTACAAAGTACATGGAAGTATTCACAATGATTCCTACTTTCAGTCCAATGTTCCCAGAACAGAGATATACACGCATACATAGCTTGGGTGGGATTGATCTGGTAGAATGTTTTTGGAGAAGGCAAATAAACCAGAAAACATGGAGGGAACTTTTACAGACTTGAACACAACACACTTGGTGCGAAATAAACTCAATATCCCAAATATGCAAGGTCAGAGGGCTTAGCACATCAGTAACTAGTGCTGTTGTCTGATATATCTGGACACAATATTTACCACGCAATCATAGGAAGCTCTACATAATACTATATAAAAACTAAATTTATACAGAAGAATCTTTAATGCTGTATTACTTTTATTTTTTAGGCCTTTTTCCTTTATTTCCACCTGTGGATCTTACTAGTAACACACTTCCTGTCCTATGATGACAATGCTCACTCACTGTACTGTATCTATGGAGGAGCACCCAAGAGCATGGCACGACTGCACAATTGTCAGTTAAAGTGACGCAGTGCTGTATCGCAAAAAATGGCCTGGTCATTAAGGGGGAAATCCTTCCGGTCCTTAAAGGGGTTGTAAACCCTCAGGGTTTTTCACTTTAATGCATTCTATGCATTAAGGTTAAAAACCTTCTGTGATGCACCAGCCCCACAGGGCCCCCCTAATACTTACCTGAGCCTGATCTTTCCAGCGCTGGAGACTAGGACACCTGATCCAGCCGGTGTCTCGGGTCCTGATTGGATAGATTGATAGCAGCGCAGCCATTGGATCATATTGCTGTCAATCAAATCCAATGACACGGGAGCTGGGGATGAGCCCTGCTGTCTGTGTCAATGGACGCAGCAGCAGGACATGGGAGCGCGTCCGCATGGGTGCCACAAGGGAAAGCGCTTCTCTGTCAGGGCACTCGATGCGGGGAGGAGCCAGGAGCGCTGCAGAGGGACCCCAGAAGAGATTGGGGCCACTCTGTGCAAAACCCTCGCACAGAGGTGGTAAGTGTGACATGTTTGTTTAACCACATCAATACCAGGCACTTAGAACACTTTCCTACCAGACCAATTTTCAGCTTTCAGTGCTGTTGCGCTTTGAATGACAATTGCGCGGTCATGCAACGCTGTACCAAAACAAGTTTTTTTTGTCATTTTGTTCCCACAAATAGAGCTTTCTTTTGGTGGTATTTCATCACCTCTGCGGGTTTTATTTTTTGCGCTACAAATAAAACGTTTTGAAAAAAAAAATACGTTTTTCTCGGTTTCTGTCACAAAACTTTGTAAATAAGTACATTTTCTCCATCACTGATGAGGCTACACTTACGAGCACTGATGAGGCAGTACTGATTGGCACTGATGAGGTGGCACTGATGATGAGGCACTTATATGCAGCACTGACTGGCACTGACGGACACTGATAAGCGGCACTGATGGGCACTCATAGGCGGCACTGATTGGCACTCATAGGCGGCACTGGTGGACACTGATAGGTGGCACTGGTATGCACTGATAGGGGCAGTGGTGGGCAGATGCACTGATAGGGGCCATTTCCCTGGTGGTCTAGGGTGGCATCTGAAGGTGGCACTGAGTGCCATCCATATTGGGCACTGTGCCCCTTACCTGGTGGTCTAGGGTGGTCTCCCTGGTGATCCTGATCGGCTTCCTGGTGGTCCCTGGTCGGCTCCCTGGTGGTCCTGGGTGGGCACATCCCTGGTGGTCCTTGGGCAGGCTCCCTGGTGGTCTAGGGTGGCGATCCGAGGGGGGGCTGCGCTGATAAACCAACAGCACAGACCCCCCCGTCAAGAGAGCAGCCGATCGGCTCTCTACTGCTCAGGTCTGCAGACCCGAGTACAGAAAAAGCTGATTAACTGCTCTTCCTGTTTACACTGTGACCAGCCATGATTGGTTATAGCTGATCACATGGTAAAGTGCTTCTGATGGAATCGCTTTACTGAGATCGGTAATGCGGAGGATCAGTATGACCCCCCACACCACTGATTGCCTTGATGCGCGCCCCCCGGGGCGCGCGCCGGCATGTTATCCTGCTGGACGTCATATGACGTCCAGTCAGGATAACTCAACCACTTCCCGGCCATCGTTCTGAATACGGCGGTAGGGAAGTGGTTAAAAAGAAAACTTTAAGTAGTTAAACAACAATTCTAATTGTATATATTTAATCACATGAGTCCCCCCTTACATCTGAGTCCAGAGTTCTGCTTTACATCTGAATACGCAGAGTTTCCCTTTTACATCTGAACTTGCAGAGTTCCCTTACACTGTAAGGTAGGACTGTGCAAACTCTGATATAAAGGGTGAACTCTGGGGAATTTGATTTATGGAAGAACAGTGAGAACTCTGATGTAAGGGGGAACACTGCAGACTCTGATATAAGGGGGTCCCTGTTAACCGGAGCCCCCACTTACATCATTGTTCCCAGCATTACCGGGTTCCCAGAGCCCCTGTTACTTCAGAGTCTGCAGAATATCCACTTGTACTGTAAGGGCCCTTTCACACGTGAAGCGATTGGACCACCCGTTGTTCTGTATGGGGAGGCGGATGTAAATAGACGTGTTTATTTACCTGCATCCTATCCAATGATAAACAGGTGCTTTAAATTAGAGTCAGTGGCTTGGTATTTTTGACAGCTATTTCATCTAAGAGAAATTCCCAAAATATGGCCTGTTGGGGGTTGAGAACCACTGGTCTAGCCGATTGGATGTCAGACCGGCCCATAGAGAACAGTGGGCTGTGTCTGCTCTGCATAAGTGGAGTCGTCATCGACCAGTCATCTGCCTGCTCAACAGGGATCAGCAGAGAGATATCCCACTGCGCGGGCAGATCCACTTGGCAGAGTCTGTCCATGTGCAAGGGCCATAAGGGGAAGCTATGTGGACTGTAATGTAAAGGGTAACTGATGTAAGGGGTGCTCTGGGAATCCTGATGTAAGGGGGTTTCTGCTCACCAAAGCCCCCACTTACATCAGAGTCTCCCTTTACATTACAGTCCACAAAGCTATCCCTTACATTAACCAGTTCCCTACCGGCCCATAGTAAAATGAAGTCATTTATTTTAGAGACTGATATCTCAGAGATGCCTGCAGCTGCAGGCATCAATGAGGTATCATTCTCTTCAGCCGGCGATTCCCTTCACCATAAGAATGATCATAGCGGCTGTCCATCCAGTGCCTTTACCGACTCACCTCAGCGATCGGTGAGTCGGAGGACGGAACTGCCGCGTCCGGAAGTACCATTGAGATGCGAGGGATAGATCGTCCCCCGTCATCTCTCTGGCTCTCGGAGGACTGGGCGTGACGTCATGACGTCATGTCCGGTCCGGCAACAGTAAACAAAGCCAGTTTTCCGGCTAGAAAGCATCAGATCGTTATTTTTTTTTTTGATCTGATGCTTTCCAGCTTGGAGAAGAGGTGTGAGGTCTTATAGACCCCACACCTCTCCATGAAGAGTACCTGTCGTGCAATATTTCTATTACAAGGGATGTTTGCATTCCTTGTGATAGGAATAAAAGTGATCAAGTTTTTTTTTTTAAAGGGAAAGTGTAAAAATAAAAAAATAAAATAAAATAAACAAAAAAAAAAAATTAAAGCGCCCTCGTCTCCGTGAGCTCGCACGCAGAAGCGAACGCATACGTAAGTCGCGTCCGCATATATAAACGACGTTCAAACCACACATGTGAGGTATCGCCGCGATCGTTAGAATGAGAGCAATAATTATAGCACTAGATCTCTCCTCTGTAACTCTAAACATGTACCCTGTAAAAATTGTTAAAGCCTTGTCTATGGGGATTTTAAAGTACTGAAGTTTGGCGCCATTCCACGAGCGTGCGCAATTTCAAATCGTGACATGTTGGGTATCTATTTACTCGGCGTAACATCCTCTTTCACATCATGTAAAAAAATTGGGCTAACTTTACTGTTTTGTTTTTTTTAATGCATGAAACTTTAAAAAAAAAAAAAAAAAAAACACGTTTGAAAACTTACTGCGCAAATACCGCACAAGATAAAATGTTGCAATGACCGCCATTTTATTCCCTAGGGTGTCTGCTAAAAAATATATATATATATATAATGTTTGGGGGTTCTGAGTAATTTTCTAGCAAAAAAATGATGATTTTTACATAGAGCAGCAAAGTGCCAGAATTCGCCTGGTAAGGAAGGGGTTAATGTGCTCAGAGGCTGGTGAGATAAGAGAGGAAGGGGGGGGGGGGGCGGCGCTTCACTTACTATAGATGGATGCTTGTGCCCTGGAGTTCTGCAACTGTGGTCAGCAAGGCCTGTGCTTACATACAAATCAGCTGGCAGAGCATGCTGGGGCTTGTAGTACACCAACCAGGGAAACCACAGCGGGCTGCTGTGTTGGTAGAGGGGCTCTGGAGGTGTCAACACTCTCTCTCTTCAGTCCTCTCAATGACTGACCCACCTGCGTGCTGATTTCTTTTCAATTACTTAGAGAAGGTAGGCTGTCCTGGAGAGCTAAGGATCCCCTGTGGAGGGTTGCAGCATCCATGGTGGCCTTTTCTCCACTATCTAGCTGGACATTTCCTTTGCGAGACATGGAGTGGCCAGGGATTGGAATGTGGGCTGGGCCGCCGGCACAGACAGGAGGAGGGGGGCGGGAGGAGAAGATCCTGCTCTTTGTATCGCTTTCCTTTCCTGTCCGTGCGGGGGGGGGGGGGCATCAGTGCGGGTTGTGGGCAGTTTGACAGAGAATGTAGTAGACTCTGCTCCTAACTGAAGTCAGCAACCCTGGAGTGACAACCTAGGCTTTTGGGGCACCCACAGTGGCGGGAGTCCAGGGCCCATTCGCAAGTGCGACTGGTGGGACCCTGGTAGTTCCGCCACTGCTGTGTATTAAAGCTGAACTTTTTGCAAATCCAATTATTACCTTAAAAAGTGTACCAGCGATACCTCTGTGCTTGTGCATAGCTTGTGCAGAGCTGTGGGAGGGACCCAACAGGTCCTTCCTCTCTAGGCTACCTGCAGAAAACTAGAGAAGGGCTAATACATAACCATTCACTCTGCATAAAGAGAGAAAGCAGCAGTGATTTTATTATTAGAGGAAGCTCCAAGTTTCATGCTCGTATACTGCACATATCTGGAAGAGATATACAAAGTACAAGATCCAAGTAATAATCTTCTGCCTTGTGTATTTTGACAATATGTGGTTCTACTGGAGTTATTGGTTTTCTGGCTCTTAAAGTTCTGTAAGTATGCTGCACTACTTCATGTGAAAAGATGACTGACGCAGCTCAGAGATGCACAAAAGAGAGCAAGGAAGCCAAGTGGGTTTTTGAAATTTGGCATCATCTGATTAAGTCGAAGCTGCTAAAACCTAAATGTAGGCAATGCTTAAATACCCCAATTCAGCCTTTTTCAACCAGGGTGGCTTGGCATCCTGGGGCGCCTTCAGGTGTCTTTAGGGATGCCTTGGCAAAATGCCTAGAAAATGTTCAAAAAAATTGTATACAAGCCAGTGGGTGGATCAAGCCTGCCTATTAGTATAAATAAAAGAAACAAAGGTCTGGTGTCACCTTTGTGACACACCTCTATCCCTATTAGCACAATAAAAAACATAGGTATCGCCCTTTGGGACTTTATATGAGGTGTGCACAATTGGTTGATTAAATAACAAATATAAATACAATAAAAACATTTATTGCAGAAATATCACACATGAAAGTGTAGCAAAAACAAAGGTGATTCAGTTTTGCACATGGTTATAGATTGCATTGCATTTGAAATACATAAGTATACATAAGAGTAAAACCTCCGACATGTTTTGCGAGATTTGACTCGCTCTTCAGGGGTGGATGCATGTAGGATATATATGAAAATGCATAACCAAAAAGATAATGTAACACGTAAATAAATAATGAACAAATGGTAAGAGGGGCCTTACAGAGAAGGAAAGATCCCATACTCACCAATCGGCAAGGCCTAGGTGCCTGTGGCTATGTTCACAGAGGATGGCAGCAATATGTGCTTGAGAAGGGAGCTAAGGGAGCGGAACCAACCAAAACCCCAACCAAGGAACAATGGTAAGGCGAACATGGCATGGGTAGAAATGAGTGACCTTGGAGGTCCTAGATAATCTGTTCAGGTATCAACGATAATAAAATATAATATATGTATAATCAAACATTGCTAAATTGGCAAAGTAATCATGAAGTATATAATGGAATGCGCGTATAGACCAACCTGTTGCTATGGTAGGACGTATAATAAGGCCAAGGAGGAATATGTGCAAAACTACAGATGCATGAAAAGGGATGTCAGAAAAAGCGAGAGAGCGGAAAGGGGAAATGTGAAAAAGTTGGAATATAAAAAACATAACCAGGCACAAAGGAGTGTTCAATATTATATCATAGTTGACACCTGAACGGATTATCTAGGACCTTCAAGGTCACTCATTTCTACGCATACCATGTTCGCCTTCCCATTGGCTCCTTGGTCGGGGTTTTGGTTGGCTCCACTCCCTCAGCGCCCTTCCCAAGCATATATTGCTGCCATCCTCTGTGAACATAGCCACAGACACCTATGCCTTGCCGATTGGTGAGTATGGGGTCTTTCCTCCTCTGTAAGGCCCCTCTCAATGTTTGTTCATTATTTATGTGTTACATTATCTTTTTGGTTATTCATTTTCAGATATATCCTACATGCTTCCACCCCTGAAGAGCGAGTCACATCTCGTGAAACGCGTCAGTTGCTTGAATCTTATGTATACTTGCGTATTTCAAATGCAATGTAATCTATAACCATGTGCAAAATTGTATCGGCTTCACCTTTGTTTTTGCTACTCTTTCATGTGTGATATTTCTACAATAAATGTTTTGATTGTATTTATATTTGTTATTTCATCGACCAATGGTGCACACCTCATATAAAGTCCCAAAGGGTGATACCTATGTTTTATTGTCTATTAGAATAAAGCCACAGGTTTTCATTGTGCACCATTACAACCTTTGTGCCCCCAGTGTCCTAACAACCAATTACATCATCGGTTGATAAGGATGACGTTGGGCACTTTCACAGCACCCTTGTTTGCCCCTCCCCTACGCCTCTCCATCAGCACTGGGGTCACGTTAGCTAAATGAGGGAGAGAAACTGAGGGAGAAGAGAAACATTGGAATGCTAGTCAGTACCAGTGTACAAAGGGGATTGCTTTGGTAGAATAAATCACTGCCAATGTTAGGTGTTCTACGCATATGGGCATTGCTGAATTATATAAAACTATTTGTTTTTTTACATTTTTAGAATGGGGTGTCTCTAGATTGTGCGGAATTGTAAAGGGTGCATTGACTGAAAAAAAGTTGAGAAACACTGCCCTAGATACACATTAAATAAAACTTCAAAAGTTATATGGCATATGCTTTTATATTCAGGCTTATTTGCTTGTTGTTATGCTGGCCAAGTAACAAATGATAGATTTGGTAGCTTATAGTGTATGTAAACACAAACAATGAACTTCTATTTGCTCTCTTTTGATCTGTTATAAATACCATTGTATTTTGTTATACCTGTTCAAGAAGTGCAAAAATGTTCTTGTTAAGCCAGCCAGAACTCTTGTGAGCCGATAGCTTTCTGTAAACTCTGCCTGACTTATTTGCTACCATTGTTTCCAGCTATCTCTGTGGACTACAGTACACCTCTCCCTATGTCATGGAGAAGGGGAGAGGGAGAGGCGTTTTGTAGTCCTGTATTCCAGAGGTGCAGTAGAATGCATAAGTTTCATCACCATGGTACAGAAAATGTGTTAATGGCAAGACCACTAGATAAAAATGGAAAAAACGAAAAGAAGGCAAGCAAAGGCAGATATCACATCTAAGAACAGGTAAGCTACAATATGTGAATCTTTGTTCTTGGGTTTAAATATTGTAAAGTTTGGGGATGTTCGCAACTGTAGTAGTGCTCCAGGTCCCACGTGTTAGGCCATTTTTAAATTAATAGAAAGTCTTTATTTTTATCAAGGCAAACAAATCACTGCTTTCGGTAGCAAATAAAAATGGCTTAACTCCAGCAAAACAACAAAAATTAGGCCTCATACACACGGGTGTTTGCAAAAAAATAAGCAAAACGCCGGGCCTGACGTCAGGGAAAAAATTGCCGTTTTTCTCGGCGTTTTGCATTGATGTCAATGGACGTTTTTTTCACGCTAGCTTTCAGCTGCGTTTTCTGCCTCTATTCAAAATCAATGGTTCCCTATGGGAGCCCATTGATTTGAATAGAAGCCGCCCCAGACGTCGGATCACGGTGATCCGACTTGCGGCGCGACTTGTGTGCAAAGTTTCTTAAAGGGGAACCCCCGCAAAAAATTAGCATGGGTCCCCCCCCCCCCCAGAGCATTCCAGGCTCTTCGATCTGGCATGGATTTTAAGAGGAGCCCCCACGCTGAAAAAACGGCGTAGGGTCCCCCCCAAAATCCATACCAGACCCTTATCCGAGCACGCAGCCTGGAAGGCCAGGAAAGGGGGTGGGGACGAGCGAGCGCCCCCCCCCCGTCCTGGACCGTACCAGGCCGCATGCCCTCAACATGGGGAGTATGGGTGCTTTGGGGCAGGGGGGGGCTCTGCGCCCCCCACCCCAAAGCACCTTGTCCCCATGTTGATGGGGGCAAGAGCCTCTTCCCGACAACCCTGGCCGTTGGTGATTGGTTGATTAAATGACAACATCAATGCAGTGTAAGGAAATTTCTTTGGTGTGTTTTGGAGTAGGACAGAGTGAAAAGGGAGGACAATTTCCACATAGAAGTGGGAGGGAGAAACAACCTTGGGTAGAAAATCAGGTCTCAAAAAACCACAGAGTGGATCTGTTACTTTGAGGATGTTGAAGCGACCTGGATTGAAACTGGGAAAAAGGGCTACCATTAGGCCTGGAATCAGAGGCTGCTATTAAAGCTTAGAATCCTCATGCAGAAGTGAACTGAGGAGTCCCTTTTTGATCTGATAGTCCATGTGTGGAACCTTAAGGAGGCAATTTTTTCAGAAGCTAGTAAAACTCTGGCTTGGGCTGTGTCCAAAATAAGACCCAGGTATTTTAGTGAGGGCTGGTGGGAAGACTTTGAAAAGTTGATCAACCAGTGGAAAGTACTGAATCACCTTTTAGAAGTTGGCAGACAAGATTATAACTGAGGAATCGTTCAGCAGAATATTGTCTAAGAACCCTGTGACTTGAATGCCCTGGGCCTGCAGAAAAGCAATAATCAGGGCAAGCATATAGAATTTAGATACCTGAAAAAAATCTGTTTAGAGATTTTAAGTCCAATATGGATGGGTCAGATGCCCAAATTAGTTTGGCGACTGTGCATAGGTTTGAATAAAAACCTCAGAACGCTTCCACTGAAGGAACTGGTCCAACCCCTCATTGGTACAAGCGAGCTAGCAAAACACCTTGTTTTCTGGCTGACACTGCCAGATTGGAGGATAGGAAGTGAGAAGGGGCAGAGATAGAAATTCTATTTTGTACTCCTTTGAAGCTACAAGTTTAACACATAGGTCTGGGATCAAGACTAGTGCAAACGCCAATAGGTGTTCCCCCAATCAAAGCAGGACAGATGCCCCTTCGTTATAAGCAGGGCTTCTGGGCAGGCTTAGTGGGTTTTGCAGTTGATACCTGGGGAGATTGAAAAGACCCCCTGGGTGAGCAGAGGTAGTAGCCGTAAAAGTAGACTTAGGCTTTTTCCTCTTGGGATAAGAGCAAGTGACCTTGTTGATGAAATTTTCAATAGATTTTTCAAATAGATGTTCACTGCCAAAAGGCATGCGTGTAAGGCACATCTTACAAGCAGGATAAGCAAACCAAGCTTTTACCCACAGAATTCTGCAGATATGCAAACAGATATTCTAAAGACTTGGCAAAGCACATTCTCGATAGCGTCAGCACAAAACAATAAGGTCAGGGCGTCACCTGTAAACTTTCTACAAGAATAGGGTCAATAAAGAGAGGTTCATGAACTCTACTCAATGGTTTTGTCCAATTAGCAATAGCCTGGCAAATAGACATGGCAGCAATTGCTGGTTGAGGGTGTGGGCCAGCAAGGGCAAAGGAGACCTTTAAGAGGCTTTTGAACATCTATCAATATCCTCAACAGGAACTATAAGGTGTTTATTGAGGACTGAAATGGCAGGATCTACTACCAGAATATACATTTTTTTAATTAGATTCCTTTTCCATAGAATACACTTTGGCAGAAAGCTTAGGAAGGGTGAATATCCTTTCAGGATTAGGCCAGCCTGCATGCAGTGTACATTCAATTTGGACATGGATGAGAAAATTATTTTTGACTTTTCCAGCCTCTTAGTGCCCATAGGGGCTTGTATAACTGTAAAGAATCAGGTGCTGCTAGGCAAGCCTCATTTACACAGCATATTTCAGAGAGTCAGCAGTGGAAAGGACAGGTCAAGAAGCCATAGCATGTGTGTTGCATAAAATGCATGGGTTGAAATATCCTCTGCAACTTCCCCTACAATATCTGCTTCTCCATCGCTTTCTTCCATTTCATCCTCAAACAGGTTTGGAGATTCCAACTCTGATTCATGAACAATGTCAGGGGGTGGGAGAAAATGTTGCATTTTTGGCCCTGACAACCGAAGTTTCAAGAAGTGCCGAAAATGTTCCAAATAGTTCACATAGTGGCAGAGAAATTTGCTTTTGTCAGATAGAGCATATGATGTGCATCTAAAAAGGAGCTAAAGTCATAGGAGTAGAGTGGTGTCATAATAAGACATTGCTCTGGGACAAGGGAACTGCTATCACTCTGAGCAATGTTCTGAGTATCCTGCAGGCCCCTAAGAAGAATGTATGGTATTCAGCTTTTTTTGTCTCAGCTCCCTTGTGCCTGTGGTCCACCATTGCTTAAGTAAGAGGATCCCCGGCAGGGTACTCACGGAATAAGATGCGGTAGGTATGGGGTTTTGCATGTCTAGAATGCAAGAGCTGTGGTAACCCAGGTGCTGAGCATATTCCTGTGGCTCTCTCTGTAACAGGAAGTAGCAGGAAATAAAAGAAACGTGCGGTGTGCATTGTCAGCGCATATGGTGGGCATCAGTCAGAAGATGTGTTATGACTACATCATCATCAAAACCCACCAAAGTTAACATTAAGTAGTGAATAACTACCCATGCCTCTATGAGCATCATAATTATGTACTTGTATGAAGAAGTATCCTGATCTCTTTGTATTGTTTCCTTTGTGTAAAATACCATTTTTTTGGCCATTCCCTCTGCTTTCCCATTCAAATCTGAACACACTAGACACGAGAACACATCGTGTTTAGTTTTCTGGATGTACTGAGAACTCAGCCTGCTCTCTAATGATTAGACTTGTGCTGACATACTCCCCCAGCCATTCACTGGAGGAGTATGAAGGGTATGTAATCACATACAAAAAATGGAAAAAATGTATTTATAATTTTTTTTATATGTATTACACAAATGTTTTGCCTTTCATTTCTATTTTAAACTGAATGGGTTGTTTCTAATCCACAACCTGAGGGTTCACTTTAATATTATCATCACGTGTACTCACTTGCACAGAGAAATCAGAACAAAACCTTTTTTTAAATAAAAGCTGTCTTTTAAGGTGTCCCCCTGTTTCCATCAGCTTGGTACACCTGGACAAACCTTGTGTGTGGCAAATGCTCCTCCTCAATATGTGATAGATGAGCAGCCAACAATCAGAGAAAAAAGCTCTGGCCACTGTTAGTCATCAAGATATAACAGAAAAGATAGACAAGGGGTTTATTTACTAAAGGCAAGTCCACTTTGCACTACAAGTGCACTTGGAAGTGCAGTTGCTCTAGATCCGAGGGGGACATGCAAGGAAAAGAAAAAACAGCATTTTTGCTTGTACATGATTGGATGATAAAATCAGCAGAGCTTCCCCTGATTTCAGATCTTCCCCTCAGATTTACGACTGCACTTCCAAGTGCACTTGTAGTGCAGAGTGGATTTGCCTTTAGTAAATCAACCCCATAGAGTCTTTGAGGATAATGCACTCCCTTTTAGATTGTAAACTCTAACGAGCAGGGCCCTCTGATTCTGCCTGTATTGAATTGTATTGTATTGTACTGTTTGCCCTAACGTTGTAAAGCGCTGTGCAAACTGTTGGCGCTATATAAATCCTGTATAATATTTACTGCACTCCTATAGTAAAAAAAAATTATCAGCCTTATACAAAGAGCAAATCCAGAAAGGTTAAACAGTTACATAGGGGTTTTGGTTTGCTTTTCTCTGGGTCAAAGCTGCAGGGGTTGTGAGATGCTGAACCTAATGGGCATTAGTAGTTTTTAAAATGTTCAGTGATATCTATACCTTGCCAGCAAATGCTGCTGATTGTGCTAACTGCAATCCACAGCATGCAGAACCCAGGGAGCACACAGAGGGTTACTGGGAGATATGTCCCTGAAGCCTGGGCTGTGTAATATCCCTCTCTGCTTCTTGCATCACCAACCCCATTGACGCTTCCAAAACAGATATAAATCTGATGGGTAGCTATGAAAATATTTTTAATACAGTTTTTTTTTTACACAAGGCTTTCTGGAGACAGAAACAGCAATATGCCTACAGGTTTAGAAATCTCTGTCCAGTATCAGAATCAGGTGTTCACAGATCATTAGATTACCAACAAAAAGGGTAGTTTGGCCCACTATAACTGGCTGAAAAAAATCAATGCCCCGAGTAGGTAAGCTATGGTGCCTTTATAAATCAGAACCCCCTTTCCCCCAATTTTGTGTTCTTTTAATGAGGCATTACAATGTTTAATTTTAGTAACCCATGTCAGCAAATTATATTTCCGTATTTTGGTAATATTGGCAAAAGATGAATTCTGATTTGCTACTATGGGCTACTGCATTTTATTAGTGTTACTACATTTTGCAGGGCTATTTTAATTATGTCCATTAATGTATATTGCTAACTAATAGATCTCAGAATCAGGTTAAGAACTGTTACACAGATGCCCTTTATTGAAAGCAAACAAGCAAGTCATCATTGTTACAAATACAAAGCCCACCACCAAACTATGAGAGCGGAAAGCACACTGCCGATCAGAACAGACACGGGCTTATGGAGAGGCTTCTGTGCAAGCTTTACCTGTCCTTTATCACACAGAGAATTCTCCAAGTCTTCAATTTTGGCCTGATATCGGAGCAGATCAGCCTGGAGCTGTTCCCGAGTCTGCAGAGGATGAAAATCGATCAGCAATTAACCATATACACAAATGCTGGAGACATTAAAGGAAGTCTGTCTGGAAAGAGCTGTAATTGCTAATGTTTTAGCAAGTGTGAGTTCTAGGCCTATCATATATATTCTAGCTTCACTGCCTAGTGCCTAATTTGTGGCTCAAGGGCTGCATGTGGCCTTTTGGCACTTTTTGTCCCCCTGCAGACACTTATCTATGTTTTCCTATTGCTCTGTTATGGCAGTGATATCTAGCAGCCTCGTGTATTATGTCTCCAGTCTATGACTGTGTCCTGAAACATGTTCACAGTCTTCTACCATCTCATGTATTATGCCTGTATTCTCGGCCTACCTCTTGTATCATGCCTATAGTCTTTGACTAAATCCTGTTGGGTGTCTGCTGTTTCTAAAAATTAATATTCACAGAATTTGGCAACATCGGGGGCCACACTTGAGGCGCTCTATATCAAGAATGCTGACCACCACTGACCCGAAACAAACATATGCATATCAGACTTTCCAACATCTGACATGCATGACTTAGTCTGAGGCACCAACTCATTAAGCAGTGATGCCAGGATATAAAAAGACAGGCCCAAAGCTTGCATGAACAAGTCAGCAATGGCAATTCATTACTTCTATCTTTACTGCTTCCTATAAATAAATTGTAATATTTAAACCTAGGGACCCTTTCCACAAATACAATTTTTTTGTGTTTTTAGTTTCAGTTTACAGCATGTCAATGTGTCATGTCTGACATTTAGGTTTATGCATTAGGCAAGTAAGATTGGGTATATACAAATAAAAGACTGAAGAAAATGGTAAGGGAGCAGGATAAAGAAAAATGTTATCTATGTGCTCTGTTCACACCATGTGAGGTGTGCAAAAAAAAAAAAAAATAGCGGAAGCTTAAAGAGGAAGTAAATGCTACCATTTTTTTCTTACCTGCAAAGTAAAGTCATAATGTGCTAGTATGCATTGCATACTAGCACATTATTTGAAACTTGCCTGCAAACTAAACCCTCGTTGTCACCACCTGAGGCCATCTTCACCTGTCTTCCTTCCGGGTCCGCGTGACGTCACTCCCATGCATGCGCGGGGGAGCAACTGGTCACGGCACAGGGCTCTGAAGAAATGGCGCGAGTTGCTGTTCCTTCAGAGCGGATGCGCGGGCATGTATACAGTAAATATCTCCTAAATAGTGTAAGTTTAGGAGATATTTACAGTCTCTATAGCTAAGCCTTATTATAGGCTTACCTATAGGTACAAACAACACAGGGAGGTTTACTTCCTCTTTAACAGACATGGGGTGAGCAAACAAACTAAAATATGCCAAGGATGGATGACACTCACATGGAAGAATATTGACTCCATATTTTATTAGATGATTATGGAGTGAGCAGAGGAGTCTTTTCATAGATTGGACAACCTATAATTTGTCTTAACAGTTCATTGAATGGATGGTTCAGGTCTTTATCTTGCTGAAATCGAGCAGCTGGCTGAAGTCCAAATATGGTTACACAAACGTTGAGCTGCATTTTGTAAAATCTAGTGATACTTTGCTATATATATATATATATATATATGTGTATTCCAAGTAAGGTGTAAACCCTGGTACAGACCACTATTTTTTTTTTTCATTTAACCCAGTGGGTTGAACGAAAAAAACCTGACAGCTCCAGTTGAAGCCTTTGTACTAGTGAGCTTATTACAGTGATCTCCCCTTCTGTTCTGACAGGGGGATACCGATCATGAGCCAGTCGGCTGCTGGTTTTCCAAACAGCCTGTCTTATGTCGGAGTGGCTGCCTAAAACCGAATATACACAATACAATTTTCTTTAGTTTTTTCCTTTAGATTTACCAAAACCATAAAATATGAGGCCAAATTTAAACACTTTCAATTTGTACGCAATCAGGCAGGCCCTGGCACTACATAGTTGAAGGTAAATCTAAAGGAAATTGAACAACAAAAGTTACAGTGCCTTGCGAAAGTATTAGGCCCCCTTGAACTTTGCGACCTTTTGCCACATTTCAAGCTTCAAACATAAAGATATAAAACTGTAATTTTTTGTGAAGAATCGACAACAAGTGGGACACAATCATGAAGTGGAACGAAATTTATTGGATATTTCAAACTTTTTTAACAGTTCCGTGACATTGAAAACAACAAGTTAAAGGAAATCTAAATGGAAGTTGATACATCACGGTCCCGGACGGACTAACGCATGTTTAACTTTCACAAATTTAAACCGGAGTATAAAATACCAAAACCATTTAGATTTCCTTTTTTGATTTCTTTTAACATAACACATATAAGCCAAAATCCGTCGGTGAGGCTGTATTCTGTCCGACAAACCTTTTGGTCGTCGGCTGACCGAGTACTAGCCATAGGGGGACAGTCTTGTCTTCCCCTCTAGTGACATTATTCGAGTGATCATGTTTCCGAAGTTGACCTCGACA
>BLSH010379909.1:445675-460729 GCA_018402905.1 Glandirana rugosa
CCACAAACTTTTTTTTTTTTTTTTATATATATATATATATATATATATATATATATATATATATATATATATATATATATATATATATATATATTACAAACCCCCAAGATTCATTAAAAGATCGTTTTTTTTGTCAAAATTGAACATTGGTTGTTTACATTTTTTCCCCGGGCCAACCATTCACCAATTCTTTGTTTCTAACTTGAGAAAACGGACTTTTTGTTCGTAGTACAGACCTCCTTTGTTCCGTGACGAGTAGTGGACCGGTTATGGTAGGTATGTCACTTCGTACCACCACCGGCGTAGTACGACACCCCTAAAAAAGTCCTGATCAGTCCTAGATATATATATATATATATATATATATATATATATTTTTTTTTTTTTTTTCAAACACCCTAGAGAATAAAATGGCAATCGTTGCAATACTTTTTGTCACACGGTATTTGCACATCGGTCTTTCAAGTGCAATTTTTAGGAAAAATTTCACTTTCTTGAGTTAAAAAATAAGACAAAAGTAAAGTTAGCCCAATTTTTTGGAATATTGTGAAAGAGGATGTTATGTCGAGTAAATAGATAGCATACATGACACGGTTGAAAATTGTGCGCACTCGTGGAATGGCGACAAAGTCCGGTACTTAAAAATTTCCATAGGCGAGGCTTTAAAATTTTTTAACGGTTACCATGTTAGAGGTGCAGAGGAGGTCTTTTGCTAGAATTATTGCTCATACTCTGGCGATCGCGGCGATACCTCACATGTGTGGTTTGAACACCATTTTCATATGCGGGCGCAAATTACATATGCGTTTTCTTTGCTGCGCGATCTCGCGGGGACGGTGGCACTTTACATTTTTTTTTTTATTTTATTTATTTATTTTTAACACTGTTCCTTTAAAAAAAAAAAAATTCTGATCACTTTTATTGCTATCACAAGGAATGTAAACATCCCTTGTGATAGTAATATATGGTGACAGGTACACTTTTTGGAGGGCTGGGGGGGTCTAAAAGACCCCCCATCCCTCCTTTGCACTTCACAGTATTCAGATCGCCAAAAACGGCGATTCTGAATACTGTAATTTTTTAAAAATTGGTACCGTTAGCTGCCGAGTAAACCGGAAGTGACGTTGCTTCTGGAATTTGCTGAAGGAGACCCAATCTGAGCCGATTCCGGCTTCTGTCAGGTCTCCTTTTAGCAGGCGGAGGCGCCGGATCGTCGCTCCAGTCTCCCGGTGGGACGGGAGGCCGGAGAAGAGTGGCGGAAGGTGGCGGGAGGGGGGGGATGTCCCCTCAATCCCCCTGGGATAAAGGCCGAGCGGCTCCCGAGCCGCATCGGTCGTTATCCCTGGATACCCGACCGTCCACTCTAAAAAATGATACCTGGATATAGCAATAACAGGCTATGTCCCGGTACAGCCACTCATACCAGCCCCCTATTTATGGTGCTGGTCGGGAAGTGGTTAAGACCAGAGAATTTTTGTAGGTATTATGGCGGCACTTAGACTTAGTACCTCATCCCTTTGGTAATAAATGTTAAGTACAACAATAAGGGATTTGGAGAGGGAACTGGGAAAGGGGAAAAAGGGAAGGGAATAGGAGAGGGAGGGAATAATCTGGATTATAGCGGTGCAGTAGCAAGAATAGATAGCACATAGGTGATTAAAATAAAATTACTTTTATTCCATATTGTATGATAAAAAGTGCTGAAGTACTCAATGAAATTTAAAATTACAGAAGTAACATAAAAGAATTTTACAGATGTAGATGTTAAGGTAGGGTATAGTACTGATTGTAACGATCATGGGCGTATATTGACGTCCAACATGTTTCGCCTGTATTAGGCTTCCTCAGGGACTTTAACAGACCAAGCGTTACATATCTAATGAAAAAAGCAATTTTATAGCTACAAAAAATAATTAGAAAAATACACATAAATATTTCATGTTGTGAAAAATGCATATAACAAGTCCCCAACCACAATAGAGACACAAGCATTCACCTCTACCAATCCAGACCTCCGCCCGGACCCCAAACATCAGGCAGCTCGCTCCTGGCCGCACGTCACACCGGGAGGGGGGACACTGCGCATCCACAAATTGCCATAAGTCACACAAGCTAATGTGAAAATGTAAAGGGATATGGAGATAATAAAGAAATATGTATGATGTAATAAGAGAGAATATAAGAAAAAAAATCAAATATTTGTTGGACTTACGAATGGCCAGCTCATATCTGAGAGCAGACTTGAAAAATGCAGTGAAACTCTTGCTTGCTAAAGTGACAAGATATGTAATGGAGACTGAAAATACATAAATAAAACCATAATAAGGGATAGCCCTACCATCATATGTAAAATGTATCAATACTATCAAATTTTGAAACATGGGCAATGTAGACGCTAGAAATGTTGTGGTGTGAAACCACACCAAAATAGAAAAAGTAAGTAAACATATTAAAATCTAATAACATATAATACTGGCAAGGGTGCCAGACATGAGAGAAAAACTCTCTTTAAACGAGCAGTCCGGGGGCATAACCAAAACTGAAAGATTTGTAAAGGGTAACGCATGCAAACAGACATCCAGCATGCGATTCCCATATAGAATCAACTAAACAGATACCTTGAGTACACGATTGATAAACGGACTGTCCACGAGCTGGGACGGACTGAGAGTGAGTTGCCGATATTTGTAAGGCAATTTGCGCGCACGGCGTGTGGAGCCTTCTACGTAGGGAAGACTAAGCGGCCCTTTGTCAAATGGATTAAGGATCATATGTTACCAATCAGTAAAAAGACAAACCACAACAGCGCTTAACTTACATGTAGCCAGATGTCATAATTTCGATTCCAATGTTATTAGGTTCGTGGCCCTGGGGCATGTGCCCCTCGTGACTGCTCGTTTAAAGAGAGTTTTTCTCTCATGTCTGGCACCCTTGCCAGTATTATATGTTATTTTAATATGTTTACTTACTTTTTCTATTTTGGTGTGGTTTCACACCACAACATTTCTAGCGTCTGCATTGCCCATTTTTCAAAATTTGATAGTATTGATACATTTTACATATGATGGTAGGGTTATCCCTTATTATGGTTTTATTTATTTTCAGTCTCCATTACATATATTGTCACTTTAGCAAGCAAGAGTTTCACTGCATTTTCCAAGTCTGCTCTCAGATATGAGCTGGCCATTCGTAAGTCCAACAAATATTATTTGATTTTTTTTCTTATATTATCTCAAGGCCAATTTTTTATTCAGGCCCTGTTGTAAAAAAGTCAGGACCCTGGATACCACATAAGAGCGAGGGTTCCAACCCCCCGCCTCACACCAGGCAATATATGCCCTCCAGGTGCGATAAATCTTGCGCGAATTACACTTGCGCGCTTTCAGCATGGCAGGGTCCACTGAGTCGTCTACACCCCTGTCCCTTAACACCTGGGACTCAATAGCCAGGCCGTCAAAGCCAGCGAGTGTAAAGCAGGGTGCAATATGGGTCCCTGAGACAATAGATCATTTCGCAGCGGGAGACGCCAGGGAGCATCTGCCACCATTCTTACCACGTCGGCGTACCATGGACGCCAAGGCCAATCCAGAGCCACCAGAAACATCGGAATTCCCTCCATTTCTACCCTGTGCAGTAGACAAGTTTGAGGGGAGGATAGGCGTACAGAAGACGATACCGACCCCAAGGTGCCACGAGCGCGACTGTGGCCACCGCCAACAGGTCGCTTGTCATGCACACAAAGGTCTTTACTTTGTGGTTGAATCGAGACGCCATGAGGTCCACGTCTGGCGTGCCGCACCTGTGGCAAATCTGGCTGAACACTTCTGGATGGAGGGACCATTCCCCCTGATCCAGCGTCTGGTGACTGAGGAAGTCCGCCTGCCAATTTTCTACGCCTGGAATGTAGATGGCGGAGATTGCCGGTACGTGAAGTTCTGCACAACGCAGAATGAGAGCTGCTTCCGCAGCCACTGCCGCACTCCTCGTTCCGCCCTGATGGTTCACATACGCCACCGCTGTGGCATTGTCCGGAGCCCTTGCAACCTCGCCGTCCAGCGGGATAGGCAGAGTCTGATCGCTCTTAGCTCCAGCACATTGATCGGAAGGTGAGATTCCTGCGCCGACCAACGGCCCTGGGTCGACAGATGTCCCAGGACCCACTCCCCAGCCCGACAGGCTGGCGTCCGTCGTGATTATCGACCACGTCAGGGGAAGAAACGATTTTCCCTGCGTCAAGGCTGGGGCCCGAAGCCACCAGGCCAAGGAGGCCCTGGTCTGATGATCCAAGTGGACCAACTGGTCCAGAGACAGTGGGGATCTGTCCCACCGAGACAGAATCACTCACTGAAGTAGCCGAGTGTGGCTCTGAGCGCAAGGTACCGCCTCGAAGGCCGACACCATAAGCCCCAGCACCCGCATACAGAACCGAAATGATGACTGCCGGTGAGACAGTAAGGTTCGCACTGCTGATTGCAGGGACCACAACTTGGCTGGAGGCAAGAACACCTTTGCCTGCTCTGTGTCCAGAGTCAGACCCAGATATTCCAGGCTACAAGACGGGGTCAATGTCGACTTCTGCAGATTGATCAGCCAACTGAAGTCCTTTAACGAGGCCATGGCGATAGCTATGCTCTCCTCCAGGGCTGAGGCAGACTCTGCTCTCAGGAGCAAGTCGCCGAGGTAAGCTACCACTGCAATTCCCCTCTGCCTCAGTAGCGCCAGCACTGGGGCCACCAACTTGGTGAAGACCCGAGGAGCCGAGGCCAGACCGAAGGGCAGTGCCACAAATTGGTAATGGAGATCTCCCACCCCAAAGCGTAGGAAGCGCTGGTGTCGGAGACAAATGGGAACATGGAGATACGCGTCCCTGATGTCCAGGGATGCCAGGAAGTCCCCCTGATGTAGGGCGGCCACAATCGAGTGGACCGATTCCATCCAGAATTTTCGCACTCTCACATAAAAGTTTAGCGCCTTCAGGTCCAAAACCGGCCTTACCCCCCAACCCTTTTTTGGGGACCACAAATAGGTTCGAGTAGAAACCGTGAAACCTCTCTGACTGAGGCACTGGCACGATCACCCCCTGGTCTGATAGTGCCTGAACCGCCCAGAAAAGGGCCTCTCGACATTGATGCGGGAGTCTTATGTTCGATGGGAAGAACCTGTCTATGGGTAGAGTGCTGAACTCTATCCTGTACCCGGAGGACACCACTTCCTACATCCACCGGTTGGAAATGTGGGCAGTCTACCTGTCTGCGAACCCCAGAAGATGTCCCCCCACCCGATCTTCAGGTGGGGGCAACCCATCATGCAGAGGAGGGCTTATCCTCTGCTTTTTCGTTTTTGCGCTGCCAGGTTCCGGCCCCTGTAGCAGCCTTGTCGGCTCGTGGGCCCTTGCCCGCTGCGCCAGGGGCACGAAAAAACCTCTTCTGACCCAAAGAGACAGGCCCCTGCTTGCGGCGAAATTCTCGCCGCCTGGACTCCGGAAGAAATGTATTCTTCCCGCCAGTGAAATCCTTAATGATTTCATACAACTGAGGCCCAAAGAGATGGCCACCCTGAAAAGGGAGGTCCGCTAGACCTTTTTTGGATGCGTAGTTACCCGACCACGAATGCAACCAGAGGACCCGTCTGATAATGACTGCAAAAACAGACATCTTGGACAACATAGGGAGCAGGTCTAGAGCAGCATCACACAGGTATTAGATACCGTGAAACACGTGTTCTGCTTTCTGTGACGCCTCAAGCGTTCTGCCGCAGTCCAGATAATTCTGCAGCTCCACCGTATATTCAGACAGATATTGCGCCGCCATGGCAGACGCCAGGGCTGGTCTCAAGGCTGATCCTGCAAAAATGAAAAGTGCCTTAGACACCGCCTCCGTCCTCCTATCGGCAGGATCCTTAAAGATGGCGACCCCTCCAGGGCAATAGTCGTCGCCTTGTTCAGGCGCGCCACCGGGGGGTCCACCGAGGGGGACGCCCACTTCTTTACGAAATTATCCTCAAAAGGATACCGGATAGCGAAACGCTTTGGCATGGCGAAGGAATGCTGCGGACGCTGCCATTCCTGATAGATCAGACGATCAAAAAATGTATCATAAGGGTAAGCTCTGGGTGACCTAGGAGGCCTGGCAGTCCCGCAGACATAAGTAGACGCCTGCGACTTGTCCATCTTGGTCCAGTCGCAAAGACGCACGGATGCCAGATATTATTGCAGATACCAGTGCCTTTTCGCATGCTGCCTTAGCCCCTTGGTCTTCCTCATCATCCGAGGGGTCAAGTTCACCCTCAGAAAGTTCCACGGGGGTCCCCGTGACCCCCGAAGCCACTTCCGGTTCGGAATCCTCCCCTGAGGAACAAGGGGGAGGAGGGCGCTTCTTAGGGGCCCCCGGGGCCTTGCTCGGCCCCACCCTGGGAAGAAATTCCCCAAACACCGCCCTCAGCTGTTCTAGGGACACCAGGGACCCCAACGCAGGTTGCACTGTCGCCGATTCCTCTTCAGAGGGCCCTGCAGGGTCATCTGCCATCACCCCACTCAGACTGAACACACACAGTGAGGACAACTAGCGGCACCCCTACACTGTTTCCACACCACCGCCCCTCAGAACGCCAGGGAGACCCAGGAGGACTGCACCCACCACCACCAACGCCCCCAGGAAGCCAGCTATACTTGCTGTTTTTGTCACAAAAAAACGTCCTGAGGACCGCCAGAGATCTTGCGCCGTCAGCAGCCAGCCACACTGTCCCATCAAAGTGAAAGTAAAAACGGCAGCAGCACGTTTTCTCAGCATGCAGGGACTCCAATATGGCCGCCAAGGACATCCACTAGAGGCCAAAGGGCTGCTGAGGACCGAAGCTCCGGCAAAATGGCCGCCACAGCACTGGAGGGAAAATCCCATGAAAAATGGCTGCGGCTACGGCAAAATGGCGGCGATCCGCCGCAAAATGGCAGCGGATCGCCACATGGCAGCCTAGGCGGTATGTACACAGTGCCAAACGGGGTGCAGAGCGGGGGGGAAGGGGTAAGAGATAAGGGCGAAGGGACCCAGGAGAGCCCCATCGAGAGATGCCAAAAATCGCCCGGGGCCCCCCCCAGGAGGAGCAGAGGGGGGCTCACTCACCACTCCTGACAGGCGCAGCGGGTAGCCACCTGGTCACAGTCTTTTCTCCCCAGCTGGGGAGGGATGCTGCTGGCCACAAGCCCCTGGACAGGATCAAATCCGGACACTGGGCACAAGTGGGGGATCACCCACTGGCCGCCCGCACGGAACGGGCATGATGCGGTGGGACCCACTATAGCCTGGGACTAGCACGCATCGGTTGGCCGTGCTGGGGAGAGTACAGGATTTTCTGGGAACCCTCTATGCCCCAGCCGGCTTCTTGATAGTAGTCTTCATTAGCTTGATGAAAAAGAAAAAAGAGGTAGCAAAAATCCCATAAGGGAGCCAGATCAACTCCTTGCACTAGGCATGTTAAAACTGATGTACTGAGCAGAGTAGGGGGATTATATGGGAAAGAGAGGACAGCCCCCTGGGAGGGGCCAGCTTGCTTTCTTTCTTTGCCTAGTTAACTCCTAATAGGATCTGCATATAACGCACATGTCAATGGAGAGCTGCGTCTGTCAGTGAACGTAGGAGAAATAGTTTTTTTCATTAGATATGTAACGCTTGGTCTGTTAAAGTCCCTGAGGAAGCCTAATACAGGCGAAACATGTTGGACGTCAATATACACCCATGATCGTTACAATCAGTACTATACCCTACCTTAACGTCTACATCTGTAAAATTCTTTTATGTGACTTCTGTAATTTTAAATTTCATTGAGTACTTCAGTACTTTTTATCATACAATATGGAATAAAAGTCATTTTATTTTAATCACCTATGTGCTATCTATTCTTGCTACTGCACCGCTATAATCCCGATTATTCCCTATTCCCTCCCTCTCCTATTCCCTTCCCCTTTTCCAGTTCCCTCTCCAAATCCCTTATTGATGTACTTAACACCAGAGAATTTTGTTTATCATGGTCTGAGAGTCCTTCAGGTGCCTTTTGGAAAACTCCACGCGGACTGTCATGTGCCTTTTACTGGAGGAGTGGCTTCCATCTGGCCACTCTACCATACAGACCTGATTGGTGGAGTGCTGCAGAGATGGTTGTTCTTTTGGAAGGTTTTCCTCTCTCCACAGAGAAACACTGGAGCTCTGTCAGTGACCACCGGGTTCTTGGTCACCTCCCTGATTAAGGCCCTTCTTCCTCAATTGCCCAGTCCAGGTGGTTCCAAACTTCTTCCATTTACGAATGATGGAGGCCACTGTGCTCACTGGGACCTTCAATGCTGCAGGCATTGCTCTGTTCCCTTCTCCAGATCAGTTCCTCAACACAATCCTGTCTTGGAGGTCTACAGACAATTCCTTGGACTTCATGGCTTGGTTTGTGCTTTGACATGCACGGTTAACTGTGGGACCTTATATAGGTGTGCGCCTTTCCAAATCATGTCCAATCAACTGAATTTACCAGAAGTGCACTCCAATTAAGTTGTAGAAACATCTCAATGATGATCAGTGTAAACAGGATGCACCTGAGCTCAATTTTGAGTGTCATGGCAAAGGCTGTAAATACTTATGCACATATGATTTTTTTTTGTTTTTTTATATTTTTAATAAATTTGCAAAGATTTCAAACAAACCTCTTTCATGTTGTCATTATGAGGTATTGATTGTAGAAGTTTGAGGAAAATAATGAATTTAATCCATTTTGGAATAAGGCTGTAACATAACAAAATGTGGAAAAAGTGAAGCGTTGTGAATACTTTCTGGATGCACTGTAATTCAAATGGATTACTACAGACCAAACGCATAATTACAGGTCCATGCACAGTGGGCTTAAAAAAATGCTACTTCTTTTGGCAAGAAAAAAAATATGCTCATACAGAGCGTTTTTGTACAGGCGTTTAGAAGCGCTTAGGAGTATTTTACTCTCGAAAATACAAGACAGGAAAGCAACAAAAAGTAATAAAAAAAAAAACCACAAGACAGAGGAGGTTTTTTTTCTACCTCTAAATACTGAGCTTAAAATACGCCTCTAAACTTCCTAATGTGCACGGAGAAATAGGGTAATAGCTGCTTCTATAGGCATGGACACCAAGGCTCCATTCCCACCTGAGCGATCTGCAGCTCAGTTTTTTTTAAGCTTTTTTTTTTTTGTTTTTTTAGTGGCGCATTTTTGGAGCGGCACCATTCATTTGAATGGGCCTCCCTCAGCTCCAAAAAAATGCTCCAAAGAAGCACATGTAACAAATCTTGGCACAGAGGCAGGAGCGTTTGCGATTTTTGCCGCAATTGTAATGAGATTTATCGCTCGACAATCGCGCCAAAAATTGCTCCACATTTGGGGTGCCATTAAGAAATAATGGCATTGCAAACTCGTTCCTCCTTTGCCGTGATTATGGAATTGTGGGCAGAATCGTGGCGATTCCGCCCGCAATCCAGTATGCTCAGGTGTGAATGAAGCCTTATACTGTAAATATTAAGGCCCCTTTCACACTTGTGCAACCCGATTTTACCTCAATTTTTCACTGCGATTTTGACGCGATTTGGGATCAGTACGACTTTGTTGCAACTTTGGCTCAATGAAAACATATTAAAGTCGTACAGAAGCAGTACAGAAATCACATCTATATTATTCAGGTGCAATTTGCATGAGACTTTGAGGGTTTAACATTGAGGTCTATGGACCTCAAGTTGCAACAAAGTTGGACCAAAGTAATGCAGAGACTAATTTGAAGTCGGCACAACTTGAAAGTCATACAGATATGAATGGTACTCATTGGAAATAATGCAGAACGACTTGTCATGTGACTTTGCAGTCCCAAATTGCAGGACAAATCGCACAAGTGTGAAAGGGGTCTAAGACAAAATGCATTAAAATAGTGCAATCTGGTGGGAAGTTGTCAGCTACATGGTTCAGTTTCTTGGGGACTGTGCACAGTTCATGACTCTCTTCCAACCCAACTGGGTGCTTTGGGTGTTCTCACTTCTTCTGGTTGAACAAGATCACTCAAGCACTCTTTTAGTTCAATTTTGGAAACTTAAGTAGATTAATTCCACAGCACCAAAAAAAACCTGAAATATCAGCTTTGCATGGAATGGTTGATTAGAGGAAAAAATGTATTTTTTTTTATTTTTGAAGTTACATATCATGAGCTTTTTTGAATAATGAATTATATATATATATATATATATATATATACACACACACACACACACTCACACAAACAGTGCATTCATAAATTATTCAGACCCCCTTCACTTTTTTCAATTTCGTTTTTCGTTATATTGCAGACAACACTTGTTTGAATTAATTTTTTTCCCTCATCAATCTACACTCAGTACCACATGACAAAGTGTAAGCAGAAATGTCTGTTCACATGTACTTAAGTATTCAGACCCTTTTATCAGTACTTTGTTGAAGTACCCTTGGCAGCAATTACAGCCTGGAGTCTTTTTGGGTATAACACGACAAGCTTTGCACACCTGGATTGGGGGATTTTCTGCCTTTCTTCAAAACCTGTCAAGCTCACTCAGGTTGGATGGGACCATTGGTGGACAGCCATTTTTGGGTCTCTCCAGAGATGTTCAATAGTGTTCAAATCAGGGCTCTGGCTGGGTCACTCAAGGACATTCACAGAGTTGTCCCTCACTGCTGTTTTGTCTTGGCTGTGTGCTTAGGAAGGTTGTTATAAGGCAGTGGTTCCCAACTCTGGTCCTCAGGACCCACCAACAGGCGAGATTTTAAGTATTACCTTGGGGAGATGCAGATTAGAATACTGCAATCACTGAGCAGCAAATTATATCACCTGTGATGTATTTCAGTTATCCTGCAAACCTGGCCTGTTAGTGGGTCCCGAGGACAGGAGTTGAGAACCACTGTTATAAGGGAAAATGAACCTTCGGCCCGTCTAAGGCCTTAAGGGCTGTGGAACAGGTTTTCATTGAGGATATCTCTGTACTTTTCTGTATTCAGCTTTCCTTATCCTGACTAATCTCCCAGCCTCTGCTGATGAAAAAGACCCCCACAACATGATGCTGCCAGTGCCACGCTTCACTGTTGGGATGGTATTGGGCATGTGATGAGGGTGGCCTGATTTCCTCCAGAAATAACATTTAGAATTGAGGTCAAACAGTTCAACTTGGCTTCATCAGACCAGGGAATCTTGTTCCTTACAGTCAGAGTCCTTCAGGTGCTTTTTTGCAAACTCCAAGGCGACTTTTTTTTATGTGTTTTGCACTGATGAGAAGCTTCTGTCTAGCCACTCTGCCATAAAGCCCAGATGGGTGGAGGGCTGCAGTGATGGTTGTCCTTCTGGAACTTTGTCCCATCTCCACACAGGATCTCTGGAGCTCAGTCAGTGCCCATCGGGTTATTGGTCACCTCTCTACATTTTTGTACTTTACTTCCTCCTTTATGAAGTCTTTCACTTAACTCACTGATTGAACAGATTGCAATTTAAAAGTGGCTTTTAATGCAATTGGTTTAATTTCAGCAGCCTTTTAGCAGGAAAGTTATATTAGGGGCACAGTTACGTAAAATCTAACCCCCTGCATAATAAATACCTTCAAGAACAGCCAAAAAAAGGGAAGACACATAAAAATTACATTCTAGTATGCTTTACAATAGCTTTATATCTGCTTCACTGAAACCACGCTACAGTACACCTTTTAAGTCAATGAAAAGAAAAGAGCTGTACAAACACAAGGGAACCCTAGTTATAGCCATAGTGACTGCTAGATGTCAGGGTTCACACATGCAGTCTTTAATTTATACCAAAGAGCAAACCATTACCAGTTTCACTTTTGAAGGCCTTGACTTTCAAAACTTCACTGGGTTCACACTTTCATCCTTTTCAGTAAGCAGAAAAAAGCTCAAACACACATTGGTAAAGTAGTCCATATAAACTGGTAAAGCCAAATCCCAGTTATGTTTGGGTATCATGCCAGTAGCAGCTGCAGCATTTATACTATTCTCACAGAAATATACGAGAAAAATAGTTAAAGTGCAAGGAAGGCAAGAATAAAAGAAATAGAGAGATGCTTCAAAAGGAGCATTTTACTGTATACTCCTGAGAACTGTATTCTTTTTTTCCCAAGGTACTATATGATATAATGAGCTTACCCTAACTGGAAAAGTCATTAACTCCCAAGTAAAACAATAATTAGCACAGTACAGACCTCACACTTCACACAAAGCTTTGGCTTCCTTATACAGAGGCTTTATTAAAATTCCGCAGGAGGTGAGAATAACTGAGAATTTAATTACCTTTGCTGCTTTCATGAAGAAATTCTCTAAACTAAATAAATTTCTGACTAACTAAATTGAGAAAGACTACTCTATGACTGCAATGTAAAGGGTTGGCCTGTATCTGGGAAGAACTGAGTTGGAGGGCAAGCTGACATTTGCCCCTTGGGTCAGTATGAATAAGATGTATTGGGATGGTGGTCCTAAGAGGCAATACTTCACCAACCAGACACTGATCTGTGCAGGACCTGCAGTTGGTAACATATGATGAGCATTAGTGCTCATTCAGATAGGCGATCAGACCCGTTGTCCGATCTGAGTCTCTGTATGTTGCGTGTGAATCCACCTTGAAGCGGTGTGCAGGCAGCTCATATAAATGGATGCACACATGGCGGCTGCATGGACACTGTCGCATGTCAGAATTTCAGGAGTAGGGGCACGGATCCAAACACAGACACTAAGCGGAAGTCTTGCAGCGCCGACTTCCTTTTTTACTCTAGGATGCCATGTGACCAAACAAGTGCTGCAAAAGAAGCCAATGATGGAAGAAAATAATCCATTGCTCTTTAGTAAAAAAACAAACAAAAAAAAAATGCCTTTCACCATGCACATCAATCACTGTGGCACCATGGCACACTTTAAGCCCATTGGTTGTACCCCAGGCTGAAGGTTCTGAATTCAACCCTTCCCTGTTAAGAACCATTCACTAAAGCAATACACATGCTATTTTCACTACCAAGCCTTACTGGACAACTTTAAAGATAAATTATTCTTTCAATTCAAAAGTGATTTTAATGTATGGATGGTCCCAGTACCAGAGAAAACAGGTAGCCGAGACTCAAAAGGCTTATTATTTCATGCATTTAATGAACAGAGTAGAACCACAAATCATTTTTTGCACAAACAATTTTCATACAACCCGATTCCAGCTATTGGCAGCACACTTCAATTTTCCTCATTTCTTAAAAGCAGCCAAATTAGACATCTGGAAATGCCTCTGCCGACTTGTTATTCAAGCTGCAAGTTAAATTGCTGTCATTCTTGTCATTGTATTAAGCTACAGACATGTCCTGACTTCTGATATATACTTGCTTGCTCCAAGTCAGTGAACAACCACCTAATGAAGGGAATATTGGAATGACAGCCCCAGAGCAAGCATTTTTAAAAAATAATTTAGCAATGGCAGCTACCATATTCATTTTCCGGCAGGTTCCTTTAGGGTACCTTAGAAGTGGTTTACCAATGCATGCAATTTGTCCTGTATTCATACTATTGACCAGAGTGTGTACTATTTCTATAGCAATCCATACTGAGCTTTGCTCTCCAACTCATCATCTTGATCAGTTTGAGCTCCTCTATGTCCATCCACCGGTTGCAAATTACAGACAGAATTCAGTTAGACTTTCTAAAAGCTTTCTCTAGTCTGGTCACTCCATGTATCTTCTAAATTTCCAGATACCATCCCAAAGCACAACCTCCATTCTTAAGACGCTTCGTTCCACCTTCTTCCCATCACGGGAAACCCCTCTGATATGCTGCTTGATACTCTGTGGCGCTACAAACTTTAACCACTTGACAACTGGGCACTTAAACCCCCTTCCTAACCAGACCAATTTTCAGCTTTCAGCACTCTCACATTTTGAATGACAATTACTCAGTCATGCAACACTGTACCCATATGAAATTTGCGTCCTTTTTTTCACACAAATAGAGCTTTCTTTTGGTGGTATTTAATCATCGCTGGCTTTTTTATTTTTTGCGCTATAATTAAAAAAAGACCGAAAATTTTGTAAAAAAAAATAATTTTTCTTTGTTTCGGTTATAAAATTTTGCAAATTAGTAATTATTCTTCATAAATTTTGGCCAAAATTTATACTGCTATATATCTTTGGTAAAAAAAAAAACAAATTTGTGTATATTATTTGGTCTTTGTGAAAGTTATAGAGTCTACAAGCTATGGTGCCAATCACTGAAAATTGATCACACTTGATATATTGACGGCCTATCTCATTTCTTGAGACCCTAACAAGCCAGGAAAGTACAAATACCCCCCAAATGACCCCTTTTTGGAAAGTAGACATTCCAAGGTATTTAGTAAGAGGCATGGTGAATTTTTTTAAGTTGTAATTTTTTGCCACAATTCTTTGCAAAATGAAGTTTTTTTTTTGTTTTTTTTTTTCACAAAATTGTCATATGTTAATAGGTTATTTCTCACACCCAGCATATGCATACCACAAATTACACCCCAAAATACATTCTACTACTCCTCCCGAGTATGGCGATACCACATGTGTGACACTTTTACACAGCCTGGCCACATACAGAGGCCTAACATGCAGGGAGCACCATCAGGGTTCTAAGGACATAAATTACACATATAATTTCCTGACTACCTCTTGCACTTTTGAAGGTCCTGGAGCACCAGGACAATGGAAATGCCCAAAAAATGACCCCATTTTGGAAACATATTTGCCTGTTGAAACACATTTTTTTTTAACGCAAAAGTAAAAGAAAGGTGTAAAAGGTTTTTGAACACCTTTTTTACTGTACAAGTTTTCTGAGTGATACGGAGGATCTTATATGAAACCCCACAAATGAAAGGTTTTACCCCAGTAAAAAACCCGTAAAGGTAACAGGACCACGAGGTCCTGGAAGTTTTCACGTTCTCCATCAGTCCTTTAATATACACATTAAATACAGGAATCTTGGGACTACCACGAGGGACGTACAATCCGGAGACATACACCGGTCCGACACATTTTC
>BLSH010379909.1:461378-481661 GCA_018402905.1 Glandirana rugosa
TGCTGTGGGCATTGCACATCGCCCACAGCACTGCACACGTCTTTCCTCCCCCTCTCTCCTCTCACAATGCACCGATCGGTGCGGAGAGGAGAGAGAAAAGCCGGCGGAAGCGCCGGCTTGTTGACATGTGATCGCGCCGTCATTGGACGGCGCGATCACGTGGTGAAAGGCCGCTCACAGCGGCCATTCACCGCGATCCGTGATCAGTCGGGTCCCCCGGACCCGACGGTCACGGATGTTCCCGTGTGCGCGCCCCAGGGGGCGCGCGGGAAGCGCGATTCTGGAGGACGTCCATGGACGTCCTGTCAGAATAACCCGACCGCGCTGTGGACGTCTTTTGTCTATAGCGCGGTCGGGAAGTGGTTAAGTGCACTCTGAAATCTTGCCTCCTATGGCAAGTGTTCTGGCCTAATTCAGTACTATCTGCATTAACCACCTTTATTCTAAGGCTGCAACTAACGATTTTTTTCATAATCAATTTGTTGGCCGATTATGGTTTCGATTAATCGGATCGTAACTTTTAAAAAAGTGTGGTGTATAATTTAGTTAATAAAGTTTTTTTTAAAAAAAGGCAATTTATTCCGAAATATCTCTATGCAGTGGTAAATATAAATAACCGACTATATGGTTAGGGAGCAAAATCCACTCTGAGTAAAACAGGCAGAAGCATATATAATAATAAATACACCCAAAAGTAGAATATATGGGTATTTTAACTGAAGTCAGACATGAAGCTATATGAAGGGTGGAAGGAGGTTAGAAATCTTTTATAGTAAAGTAGTGCTAAAAGGTGAGACTTTTTTTTTTTTCAGGGATATGATCAATTTAAATATAATGCACAATACTGGTAACAGTTTACTTTAACCACTTCAATATCAGGCACTTAGAACACTTCCCGCCCAGACCTATTTTCAGCTTTTAGTGCTGTTGCGCTTTGAATGAGAATTGCACGGTCATGCGACGCTGCACCCAAACAACTCTATCATTTTGTTCCCACAAATAGGGCTTTCTTTTGGTGGTATTTGATCACCCCTGCGGTTTTTATTTTTTGCGCTACAAATAAAAAAAGACCGAAAATTTTGAAAATAATTTTTTTTTCTTTGTTTCGGTCACAAAATTTTGTATAAATACATTTTCTCCATCACTGACGGCCACTGATGTGGCTACACTGATGTGACTACACTGACAGGCACTGATGAGCAGTACAGACTGGCACTGATGAGGTGGCACTGATAAAGTTGCACTGATGGGGCACATATATGCAGCACTGATGGGCACTGACAGGCGGCATTGATAAGCAACACTGACGGGCACTGATAGGTGGCACTGATGGGCACTCATCTCACCTGGTGGTCTAGTGGGGGCTCCCTGGTGGTCCCTGGGCGGCCTCCATATTGTCTCCCTGGTGGTCCTGGGCAGCATCCTCATGGTGTCCCGGGGGGGGGGGGAGGGGGCTCCCTGGTGGTCCTGGTCGGGTCCCTGGTGGTCCAGTGTGGTGATCCTGAGGGGGGCAGCCAATCGGCTCTCCACTGCTCAGGTCTGCATACCTGAGCAGAGGAAAAGCCGATCAACGACTCTTCCTATTTACACTGTGATCAGCCGTGATTGGTCAGTAATGCGGTGGGTCAGACTTGACCTACGGCACCACTGATCGCCACGATGCATGCCCCCAGGGGTGCACGATCATGGGTTATCCTAAAGACATCATATGATGTCCAGTCAGGATAACGAACCCCCCCTCCCCGATCGGCTGACGTTTGTCAATAGGCCAGGCAGGAAGTGGTTAAATGTAATTATATTGCCTTCTATTACGTCCAGTATGCCAGCCTCCACCTTCTCTGGGTTCAGATGCTGATCTTCCCTACAAAGAGTCTTTAAAGTATTTTTTTTTTTTTAACCACATACTTACCTGCTCTGTGTAAGGGTTTTGCACAGAGCAGCCCTGATTCTCCTCTTCTGGGGTCCCGCAACGACGCTTATGGCTCCTGCCTTCAGAGTGCCCCAATAGCAAGCTGCAAAGTGTAGTATAGAGTGCCCCTATAGCGAGGTAAAAAAAAAAAAAACTTCTTACTTTAGAACCACTCACTTCCTGCCCAGGACTACATGTTCCACGAGGCATGGCTCCTCACACATTCACAAGTTCTCAGGCACTTACTAACATGTATGGCTGGTGTACTGAGCTGTATGTGTGCTGCACTGTGTATATTGGCATGTGTGTACCGTGTACTGAGCTGTATGTGTGCTGCACTGTATTTTCTGATATGTAAACAAATAACGCATTCTGTATACAGGTTAACTAATTGGTTGGCCGATTAATCGATTATGAAAATAGTTGGCACCTATTTTCATAATCGATTAGTTGTTTCGGCCCTATTATTCCTTATATTGTGCAGTGTCATAAGAGATGATATTGCTGTATAGATCAAACAAAGGTTTACAGAAGTGTTTAAACTGAGCTTCTGTTCGGAGCACTGGATGAACCCCAGACACAACATATTTGTAAGTTAATTTTCAAAAAAGCACACAATGCCTCCATCTCTTAGGTTCCTATACAACATACAGAAAAGGTTTTAGAGCAAACAATGATATGAAATGAAAAGTTCCATTATGTTTACACTTGAAGGCTCATGCTGAGCCCCAGGTGAACAGATAAACATTCTGATACAAAACAAGGTCACTGTCCACCACCTATAACTGGCCACTACAGCAAGGAGCTATGGAGGGGCATCTACACACAAACAACAAAGAATTCCAATGCTCAACTTACCGACCAGTCTGTCACCAAACAAATTCACCTGTCTAACAGTAGCGTTTAAAAGGCAGGGGATTGGTTACACACATTTGCAAGTGCATGCGTAAGCTGCAGGCCCCGTCAAGGCTCCCTGTATACTGCAGACCTAACTCTATATATGAGGCTTCACAACAGATAAACATTCTGAGATGCATACTGCAGCCAGCAAGATCTCACGGGAATCCGAATTCAGTGTTGCATTGCTTATCACTGGTCTCTGCTCTATCACATCACTCAATACCATCATACCACACAATGTTTTTATCCGCCTAAGCTAAACATCGGATTGCAACAAAATTGTGATCAATTCAGCCTCCTCATACAGTTGTGCTCAAAAGTTTACATACCCTGGCAGAATATATGATTTCTTGGCCATTTTTCAGAGAATATGAATGATAACACAAAAATGTTCCTTTCACTCATGGTTAGTGTTTGTCTGAAGCCATTTATTATCAATCAACTGTGTTTACTATTTTTAAATCAGAATGACAACATAAACTACCCAAATTACCCTGATCAAGAGTTTACATAGCCATACAATGTATTGCCCCCTTTAACATCAATGACAGCTTGAAGTCTTTTGTGGTATTTGTGGATGAGGCTCTTTATCTTCTCAGATGGTAAAGCTGCCCATTCCTCTTGGCAAAAAGCCTCCAGTTACTGGAAATTATTGGGCTGTCTTGCATGAACTGCATGTTTGAGATCTCCCCAGAGTGTCTCAATGATATTGAGGTCAGGAGACTGAGATGGCCACTCCAGAACCTTCACTTTATTCTGCTGTAGCCAATGACAGGTCAACTTGGCCTTGTGTTTTGGATCATTGTCATGTTGGAATGTTCAATGTCCAAGTACGTCCCATGCGCAGCTTCCTGGCTGATGAATGCAAAATGTTCCTCCAGTATTTTTTGATAACATACTGCATTCATTTTGCCATCAATTTTGACCAAATTTCCTGTGCCTTTGTACCTCACACATCCCCAAAACATCAGCAATCCACCTTTGTTTCACAGGCCTTGTTGACTCCTCTCCAAATGTAGGGTTTATGGTTGTGGCCAAAAAGCTCAATTTTGGTCTCATCACTCCAAATGACTTTGTGCCAAAAGGTTTGAGGCTCGTCTCTGTGCTGCTTGGCGTATTGTGAGCAGGATACTTTGTGGCATTTGCGTAGTAATGGTTTTCTTCTGGCAACTTGACCATGCAGCCCCCATCTTTCTTCAAGTGCCTCCTTATTGTGCATCTTGAAACAGCCACACCACATGTTTTCAGAGAGTCCTAAAGTTATTTGTGAGTTTTTCTTTGCATCCCGAACAATTTTCCTGACAGTTGTGGCTGAAATTTTAGTAGGTTTATCTGACAGTGGTTTGGTTTCAACAGAACCCCTCATTTTCCACTTTTTGATTAGAGATTGAACACTGCTGATTGGCATTGTCAATTCCTTGGATATCTTTTTATATCCCTTTCCCCTTTTATACAGTTCAACTACCTTTTCCCGCAGATCCTTTAACAATTATTTTGCTTTCCCCATTACTTAGAATCCAGAAACATCAGTGCAGCATGGAATGAAAGATGCAAGTGTCTGTCAGAAGTCCAGAAACCCACTGACCTTTTATACACACACCAATTACATGCAAACAGATCACAGATGAGGACGGTTACCTTTAATAGCCATTCAAACCCCTTTGTGTCAACTTGTGTGCATGTTATTAGACCAACATCACCAGGGTATGTAAACTTTTGATCAGGGTCATTTAGATAGTTTCTGTTATTATGATTTAAAAAGAGTAAACACAGTTGACTGATAATAAATGGCTTCAGCCAAATACGAACCATGAGTGAAAGAAATGTTTTTGTGTTCATTCATATTCTCTGAAGGATGGCCAAGAAATCATAAATTCTGCCAGGGTATGCAAACTTATGAGCACAACTGTAAATGGACAAATATTTGAAGCATTTAATTTGTAATGCAGCCCCTCTGCGAAGTTATCTGTGGCAAATAATCCTTACATGCAACACATACTGAAATTAGACTGTGCTGTTTCTCCAATCTGGACCTAGTCAAAATGGAGTTGGAATTGAATGCAAGTTCATTCAGGGCACAAGTACTGGTGTGACTGGATCCATGCACTCTGTATAGAGAGGTGTTAAAATACTGGACATAAATAAAGGCAATGATCATTGTGATGAGCTTACAAAGATTATTTAAGTTCCCCCACTCTGGCCTTACGCCTAATTTACTTTAGAACAATCTTTTGCCAACACATGGGCAAACAATAACTACCGACACAAAAATTTACCAAATATTCACCCAAGTATGCCTGTCATAGCATTTCTTTATCACAAAATGTTACGATCAGTGATGCGCAGTTTGTGTCAATTAATGTCTGTCCTTTAGGGCCCATTCACTCTTGTATGTTGCACCAATGAAAGCCAAAACATTTTTGTAGTGCTGTGCCACTTATTGTGAAAGGCACTCCAACACACTTCAGAGTACAACAAATGATATACCATGCATTATGGTGTGCTGCTTAAAAGAAAAAAAAGGGTTGTGTGCGTTTTATTATCCATTGTAGTGCACTGGCAGAACATTCATAATGTATATGTTGCCTTAATGCAATAAATGTTAATGCAAGCCTTACTGGGCGTCAATGAACTGAAACAATGCTTAAATGTGAAATCAGCCCACAAAGTCTATGTGTAAATGTTTTAACATATAAGGAACTACTCTACATTTGAGGCAGGTCACACCATGCAGCTTGCATATACTCTGTTCTCTGCTTTCCACCTCGTGATTGCATGCAGGTGCTCAGCTAGTGTATGGATGGACCCTTACCCTGCGGTGTGGCTAGGCACTCTTCATGCATTAGCTAAATTCGCCTTTTGTGCTACCTTGCACTAAGATGTCAGGGGAGCCTTCCCATAGCGTTCCAAAGTTTTAGGACCGTGAAGGGGATAAACAGACAAATACTCGCATAGCGTAATACAGTTAAACGACTTTAATGTTCCAATAAAACTTTACATAAAATCCCCACTACTGGTTTAAACACTTATCAGAACATGAAGAAAACAGGCATATTGTTCTTGGATGCAGGCGCCGACCTTCCGCGGTCCTGTCTAGCCTGATCCAGACGTTCGCGTCTACGATCCCTGGAGCTCTCCAGCCAGCAGAGAGACACGGGATGTCAGGCGTCTACTGTTGAATGGTGCGTGCAGTCCAATCACGACGTGTTTCGTCACTAAGGACTTGTGCTGGTGATTGGCTGCACGGACTGACGGCATCACTTTTATACCCGCCCCCCCATAGTCACAACATTAAGGAGAGAAGTCGAATGGATTATGTTAACCATGGAGGATCGGCGTCGGCATGAACATGAATATTTATTCCTATCACTCTCAACATTCCACTATCATTATAATTTAAAAATGGAGCAAGAAAACATATAAAGAGTAAATGTCCTTAAAACTAAAATCTCCTTTAAAACTAAGGGAAACTTGCATGCCGCTACACATGTTCTTCCCTACTCTTCAGAGGTAGTGTGTCCGTTGTTAATGATAGGTTTTACAAAAAAACCTTTGGTAACTATTTTTCCAAAGGCTTATGCTATAACACCACCTCTGTCAGTCTCTACTACCCTGATTTCCCAGGTCTAAATTGTACTCCTGTAGAGTTTGTAATGTCAGCTACTTCTAGCCAACTTCTGTCTCCTATACTAAGGTGGTCCTCAACTAATTGATTTCTCTATTAATCACCCGAAAGAATGGGGGACCCCATATAGAGAGGAGAAAAGCCTCCCCATTATTTAGTTTAGGGTAAAATGTGGTACTGCGCAGCCAACATTACTACATAGTGGGTCTCATCAGTTATCCAGAGGGTGGTGTTCTATCCATTGATAATGTTTATTAATAGGTAGAGCAGAGAACAGAGTATATGCAAGCTGCATGGTGTGACCTGCCTCAAATGTGGAGTGGATTTAGGACTTTTAGAGTGTGTTTTCAACACGAGCACCCTCTGTCCTTTATATGAGACATTTCTTGTATATGAGACATTTCATTTATTCGATGTGTGTACATACATATCCTCAGCGCCGCTAATGCTCTTTTATTTTGCATTTGAATTGTATGATTGTATCGTTTTAAGTGGAAGCTTCACTAGTGTTAATTTTGCATGTTTTAGCCAGTAGTAGATTGCCGCGGACTATGGACATATAGTAGCAGGATTTCATGTTCAGGATCCACCAGTGTTTTATATAAGGAACTACTGGTTTTAACCATAGTGTAAATCAGGGGTCTCCAAACTTTCTAAACGAAAGGCCAGTTTATAGTCTTTCAGCGTTTAGAGTGGCCAGACTGTGACCAGCGGATGTAGAAAATGTTCTGGTGTCAGCAGGAGTAACAATGCCTCATGCTTGATGGCCACAGAGTGTAAAAATTTTTTTTTAAAAAGTACATAGCAAGTATGGTCAGAGAGGAACAAAAATTGTGCCCTATAATTAATATTAGTGGAAGGAGCAGTGCCCAATTCTTAGTGTCAATGGGAGGAATAGTTCCCATTATTGGCGTCAATGGGAAGAATAGTGCCTCTTGTTGGGATCAGTGGGAGGAATAGTGCCCCATTATTGGTATCAATTATATGAATAGTTCCCCCTCTTACGCCAATCTGTACCTGGGGGAGCGGGAGAGTGCTTTCCTAGCAGATGAGAGAATAACTGACCTGAAGATAGCATTTTGATCTGGTATAGATTCATTGATGACATCTTCTTGGTGTGGAATGGAACTAGGGAATCTTTAGATTGTTGCCTTACCGCAATGAATACCAATGATTTGAACCTGAGATTTATCAGGACAACAGATGCTCTCAAATTAAACTTTTTGGATGTAACTATTCTAAAGGATGATGAAGGTAAACTAGCAAGCACATTGTACCGAAAGGAAACAGCAGGAAACACAATCCTACATGCTGCTAGTTCCCATCCGGCCACTCTGATAAGATCTATTCTATATGGTCAATACTTACGCCTTTGCTGTAATTGTTTGACCGAGGAGGCCTTCTGTATAGAGATGAATAAACTAAGGTTACAACTTCGGGAGAGGGGTTACTCCAACACTTGCCTCAAGAAGGCATGCAAACAGGCACAGGATAAAAGTAGGCAACAATTACTCTTTGACAATTACATCTCCCAAAATAGAGATAAACCACCAAACACATTTAACAACCAAGCCAGAATCATTAAGTATACCAGGCAACATGGAAAGATCAAAAAAATCTTAACCAAATGTTGGCATATCTTACGAATGGACCCTACCCTTACCTTTAAATCTGGGGGTTGCAAAAATTGTCTTTACATGAATACCAACTTTAACATCATTCTACCTAATGGATGACAGTACAAACCTCTCCACTTTGCCAACTGCACTACAGCAGGGGTGGTATACTTATTAACCTGCTCCTGTGGGAGTTTCTATGTGGGAAAAAACACGCAGGAATTCCATAACAGAGCCTCTAGACACATAACTAGTATGAAGGAAAGCAACCTTGATCTCCCGCTAGGGAGACACATATGGGATATCCACAATAGGACCTTCTTGAAGGTCAATTTACTGATATTAGAACGTAACCACCTGACTGGCCGATGTAGTGGACAAAATCCTCCTTCAGAGGGAGACCCGGTGAATAGTGGCCCTGCGGGCCACTTTACCACCTGCCCTTAATAGTTCCATCAGTTATCGACCCTTTTTGGAGGGCATCCCATCAGGGACCTGGGAGGAACATGGTTAACATCTCCAGAACATGGGGCTCTTTCTTCATTACCTGTGATGCAATTATTCAGTTTCTATCAGATAGATTGAACAGGCCATTGGAATGGATTCAGTACATCACATGGGTTGCCCTCGAATATACAGTCAGGTCCATAAATATTGGGACATCAACACAATTCTAATCTTTTTGGCTCTATACACCACCACAACGGATTTGAAATGAAACAAACAAGATGTGCTTTAACTGCAGACTTTCAGCTTTAATTTGAGGGTATTTACATCCAAATCAGGTGAACGGTGTAGGAATTACAACAGTTTGTATATGTGCCTCCCACCTTTCAAGGGACCAAAAGTAATGGGACAGATTAACAATCATAAATCAAACTTTCACTTTTTAATACTTGGTTGCAAATCCTTTGCAGGCAATTACAGTCTGAAGTCTGGAACGCATAGACATCAGAAGACGCTGGGTTTCATCCCTGGTGATGCTCTCCCAGGCCTCTACTGCAACGGTCTTCAGTTCCTGCTTGTTCTTGGGTCATTTTCCCTTCAGTTTTGTCTTCAGCAAGTGAAATGCATGCTCAATCGGATTCAGGTCAGGTGACTGACTTGGCTATTGCATAACATTCCACTTCCTTCCCTTAAACGCTTTGGTTGCTTTCGCAGTATGCTTCGGGTCATTGTCCATCTGCACTGTGAAGCTCCGTCCAATGAGTTCCGAAGCATTTGGCTGAATATGAGCAGATAATATTGCCCAAAACACTTCAGAATTCATCCTGCTGCTTTTGTCAGCAGTCATATCATCAATAAATACAAGAGAACCAGTTCCATTGGCAGCCATACATGCCCACGCCATGACACTACCACCCCCATGCTTCACTGATTAGGTGGTATGCTTTGGATCATGAGCAGTTCCTTTCCTTCTCCATACTCTTCTCTTCCCATCACTCTGGTACAAGTTGATCTTGGTCTCATCTGTCCATAGGATGTTGTTCCAGAACTGTGAAGGCTTTTTTAGATGTTGTTTGGCAAACTCTAATCTGGCCTTCCTGTTTTTGAGGCTCACCAATGGTTTACATCTTGTGGTGAACCCTCTGTATTCACTCTGGTGAAGTCTTCTCTTGATTGTTGACTTTGACACACATACACCTACCTCCTGGAGAGTGTTCTTGATCTGGCCAACTGTTGTGAAGGGTGTTTTCTTCACCAGGTGAAGAATTCTTCGGTCATCCACCACAGTTGTTTTCCCTGGTCTTCCGGGTCTTTTGGTGTTGCCGAGCTCACCAATGCGTTCTTTCTTTTTAAGGATGTTCCAAACAGTTGATTTGGCCACACCTAATTTTTGTAATGTTGTAATGTTTTTGCTATCTCTCTGATGTGTTTGTTTTGTTTTTTCAGCCTAATGATGGCTTGCTTCACTGATAGTGACAGCTCTTTGGATCGCATATTGAGAGTTGACAGCAACAGATTCCAAATGCAAATAGCACACTTGAAATGAACTCTGGACCTTTTATCTGCTCCTTGTAAATGGGATAATGAGGGAATAACACACACCTGGCCATGGAACAGCTGAGCAGCCAATTGTTCCATTACTTTTGGTCCCTTAAAAAGTGTGAGGCACATATACAAACTGTTGTAATTACTACACCGTTCACCTGATTTGGATGTAAATACCATCAAATTAAAGCTGAAAGTCTGCAGTTAAAGCACATCTTGTTCGTTTCATTTCAAATCCATTGTGGTGGTGTATAGAGCCAAAAAGATTAGAATTGTGTCGATGTCCCAATATTTATGGACCGGACTGTACTTTCCAAGGTCATCATTTACTGTCCAACATAACTTATGTATAATGGATGTATCTGTATTATATCTATTTTTTTATATATGTAACTCTGTGTATCACTAAATTGTTAACCAGTAGGTGGTGTAATGGCTTGTGCTGTTATTACAGCACCCCTTTGCTCAATTTTCCATCCTGTTCCCTTCCAGTGACTATTAGATCGTCATCTCCGTGGAATTTTCCTCCTCCCCTCCTCCTACATTGAGGAAGCAATTCCCTACTGTGATCCTGGGGGGGGCTTTCCTGATGATGTTTAGAGTATAGTAAAGTGAATGAGGACAGGCAAATAATTTCAGATGGGGTAGATTTATCAGTTTTCTTTGTACTGTAGTGCTTCTCCATTGCAGAAAGGCAAAGTGCAAATCCTTTACATACACTTACTGTATTTAAAGCAACTCCTCATTTTGAAATTCTGCTCTGTCAAATTAAAGATGCCACTCCTGACTATTCACAGAGCAGGAGTCAGGGCTGTCATCTTTATCCTCACATTCAGAGCTCTCAGAGAAAAAATGCAGGAACTCCCCCTTTAAGAGTCACCCCTTTTCTCCGCAACTACCCACCTCCGAGAACCATTCCTTGGTTCCAGTCCCTACCCTCCTCCCAGTACTGCCCTTTTAGACAATACAGAACCAAGTATTTTGTGGTGCTAATTTGTATGGAATCTGGCAATTATAACAAGAAAAGCAGTAAAATAGAGCCTCTGCAGCCAGTAACAATAGAGCTCCCACCAGCATTCCCCCAACAATGGACCACGAGCCACAACCCCCCCCCCTGGGCAACAATGGACTCCCCCCTGGGCAACAATGGACTCCCATCAGCAACAACATATCTCCTCACAGTTATCATCAATAGAATCTCTGGCAGCCAGCAACAATAGACTCAATTCCCTCAACAGTAGATGCCTCGTAGCAACAAATGACCCCCCAGCAATATAGGACCCACCCAAAGCAATAGGTCCCCCACCAGCAACAATAGACCTCCTCAGCAACAACAGACCCCTGAAAAAATAGATGCCCTCCAGCTGGAATAGATACCCCAGCAGCAAGCATCAATAGGCTCTGCAGGACACCCCAGCACCCTTTGCCATTACATATAGTCAGTGCTGGAGGTGCCCCCACTGAAAAAGAGGCCTGCTCACTTCACCCCCTAGAAAGTCACTTTCCTGGAATAAACATGCATGTCTAGTATCAGGACAGGTTCAAGGCCAGTAACTAAGGATTAGAGAAGAAGGAGAACATTCCCAGAAATTGCATTTTCAAAAAGTCTGCAAACCTTTAATCCCTTTCAGACTACGTAAATACATTTTAAAGGTTGTCCATGCCACAGACCCATAAAAAATGATCAGTATGCAGCTCAATAAAAAATAAATTGGAATACTACAAAGGATTTACAGATCACTTACCCTCGTGTCTATAGGTGAGCTCCTGGCATCCAGAGAAATACAAACACACTAGCGCACACAGACAAATGAAGAAGGCGAAGTATAATATGAGTAGGAAATCTTCCATTGTTTGCTGGTGAAGAGCAGCTACTTCAATCCTTAATATATTCCATCTAATGGTGAGCTTAGTTCCTGCGCTGGTCTGAGCAATAACTGCAGACCTCATACAAATGCTGTGATAATCATTTACACATTAAGCACCTGGGGTGCCTATCTGAGAGCTGGCCACTGAAAGCTAGGCAGATTAAATAATGATTATGAAAATATCAGAGAGCAGCCCCTCCCTGATAGGGAACTGGGTGCAAGTAGGCTGCCTAGTTCCATGTGTGTCCCCGAGTCCCCAGACTATTCCATGTGAGCTCTGTACAGCTAGCAACAGTAACCTGGAGCTGCCAGCCAGTGTGCGCAAACAGCAAAACTAAAAGTCCACAGTAAACAAATGCAGCTCAATAATCTTTACTGATTCACGTCTAAAAGCTTTTATTCCAATTACCTGGTGCTATACAATACAGAGGTCTATTAATAAAACCTTAAACTGATATTTTTTTTATAGTTTCAGCTACATCTACAACTCAGCATTTTTCATACCATACAGGTGCAGTGGGGTGTATTTTAGACACATTTTACACCCTACACATTAACATATATACATGTGTGTATAGAGAAAAGTAGTGCCTGTTTTCAGCTTGAACATATAAAAACGTGTTTGCCATTGCAGAATTGTATGCTTTTTAAATGAAATCATATCCATATTAATTAGAAACAACCCGTAATTATTTTGCTAGCCCTTATAAATGTATAAATACAGTATCTCACAAAAGTGAGTACACCCCTCACATTTTTGTAAATATTTTATTATATCTTTTCATGTGACAACACTGAAGAAATGACACTTTGCTACAATGTAAAGTAGTGAGTGTACAGCTTGTATAACAGTGTAAATTTGCTGTCCCCTCAAAATAATTCAACAACAACACACAGCTATTAATGTCTAAACCACTGGCAACAAAAGTGAGTACACCCCTAAGTGAAAATGTCCAATTAGTCATTTTCCCTCAACGGTGTCATGTGACTCATTAGTGTTACAAGGTTTCAGGTGTGAATGGGGAGCAGGTGTGAAATTTGGTGTTATCGCTCTCACTCCCTCATACTGTTCACGGGAAGTTCATGGCAAAGAACTCTCTGAGGATCTGAAAAAGAGAAAATTGTTGCTCTACATAAAGATGGCCTAGGCTATAAGAAGATTGCCAAGACCCTGAAACTGAGCTGCAGCATGGTGGCCAAGACTATATAGTGGTTTAACAAGACAGGTTCCACTCCGAATGGGCCTCGCCATGGTCGACCAAAGAAGTTGAGTGCACGTGCTCAGCGCCATATACAGAGGTTGTCTTTGGGAAATAGACGTATGAGTGCTGCCAGCATTGCTGCAGAGGTTGAAGGGGTGGGGGGGTCAGCCTGTCAGTGCTCAGACCATACGCCGCACACTGCATCAAATTGGTCTACATGGCTGTCGTCCCAGAAGGAAGGCTCTTGTAAAGATTATGCAATAGAAAGCCCGCAAATAGTTTGCTGAAGACAAGCAGACTAAGGACATGGATTACTGGGACCATGTACTGTGGTCTGATGAGACCAAGATAAACTTGTTTGGTTCAGATGGTGTCAAGCGTGTGTGGCAGCAACCAGGTGAGGAGTACAAAGACAAGTGTGTCTTGCCTGCAGTCAAGCATGGTGATGGGAGTGTCATGGTCTGGGGCTACGTGAGTGCTGCCGCCACTGGGGAGCTACAGTTCATTGAGGGAACCATGAATGCCAACATGTACTGTGACATACTGAAGCAGAGGATGATCCCCTCCCTTCAGAGACTTACCACAGGGCAGTATTCCAATATGATAACGACCTCAAACACACCCCCAAGACGACCACTGCCTTGCTAAAGAAGCTGAGGGTAAACGTGATGGACTGGCCAAGCATGTCTCCAGACCTAAACCCTATTGAGCATCTGTGGGACATCCTCAAATGGAAGGTGGAGGAGCACAAGGTCTCTAACATCCACCAGCTCCGTAATGCCATCATGGAGTAGTGGAAGAGGACTCCAGTGGCAACCTGTGAAGCTCTGGTGAACTCCATGCCCAAGAGGGTTAAAGCAGAGCTGGAAAATAATGGTGGCCACATAAAATATTGACACTCTGGGCCCAATTTGGACATTTTCACTTAGGGGTGTACTCACTTTTGTTGCCAGCGGTTTAGACATTAATGGCTGTGTGTTGAGTTATTTTGAGGGGACAGTAAATTTGCACTGTTATACAAGCTGTACACTCACTACTTTACATTGTAGCAAAGTGTCATTTCTTCAGTGTTGTCACATGAAAAGATATAATAAAATATTTACAAAAATGTGAGGGGTGTACTCACTTTTGTGAGATACTGTATGTCCTATGATGTGCTTTTAAGGTGCATAAGTACCCATACTATGGACATTAAAGTAGATGAAAATGAACTTGTATACATCTGCCTGTTTCTCTGTCTGGTTCCTTTCCCAGATGAGCAGTAGTTGGAGACTTTTGAAGAGTACCTTTGCCTTCCAGACCACCAGAGCACAATCTGACGAATACAACGCATACACAATTGAGCAAGTATTAAAGCTTATGCATGCACAATTGAGCAAGCATCGTAATTCTTGCATAGACAATGGGAAGCAGCTTCCAGGTACCAACAACGCTAGTAAGTGAAACCACTTGTATAGAGGCTAAATAGGGTTGTCAGACCTGAACAGGAACTAGGGCAATGAGCAGTGAAAGGCAGGACAGAATCTGAGGAAGTCCCGCCTACAAATGTAACATGCACAGGGGGTGGAAACACGTAGTGACATCATCCCACGGCCATTTTGTTGATCTTGTGATCAACTGTCGAGCTAAGTATCTAGCCAGGGCCGGCTTCACCATTAGGCGGGATAGGCATAGCCTAGACACAGTGACTCCGCACCACTCGTGGCTTGCTGCTATCACACACCCCGCCGCACCGAGCCGATTGGAGATCTATTGCGGGGTCACAAGCCAGAAGATGAGCTGGGCGGGGATGAGGATAAACAAGTGCCGTCGGAGCAGGGGGCAGAGTCTGTGTGGGCAGCTGCGGGAGGAGCGTCTTCTCCTCCAGACACCACGACTGACAAAGTGTGGAGATGGAGAGTGGGGAAATCCAGCTTCTCTTGCACAGGAGTCGAGCTGCACCCCATCGCCACTGTCCTCCAAACCCCGCTCTCCCTCCACTGCTTGTCCAACCCAATACTCTGCCTCCCATTTGTGCCTGCCCAACCCCGCCCACATCCACCTGCACGCAATGCACTGTACTGTGCTGTGAGAGGAGTTCTATGGGCAGCACTTTTCAAACAAAAGCTGCCAGAGCCCTGTGGAACACCAGCCTGAATGGGAGAGCATAATTGGTGAGCGAGACCCCCAGAATAATCCCCCTCTCTGTTTCCACCCCTTTGTGCTATGCACCTTCTTCCCCCCTCTCTGCCACCCCCTCTCTCTGTCCCCCAGCCTGTCTGTATACTGCTCCAGCCTGTCTGTATACTGCCTCAGCCTGTCTGTATATCATCCTAGCCTGTCCGTATATCGCCCCGGCCTGCCTGTATACTGCCCCGGCCTGTCTGTATACAGCCCCAGCCTGTCTGTATACAGCCCCAGCCTGTCTGTATACAGCCCCAGCCTGTCTGTATACAGCCCCAGCCTGTCTGTATACAGCCCCAGCCTGTCTGTATACAGCCCTAGCCTGTCTGTACACTGCCCTAGCCTGTCTGTATACTGCCCTAGCCTGTCTATATGCTGCCCCAGCTTATCTTTATGCTGCCCAGCCTGTCTATATGCTGCCCTAACCTGTCTATATATCATGGAAATAAACAGAAACTGTTGCGCTAAAAAAAGGAAGTGATTCATATGACAAGGTCACTCAATTATTTAAAGTGACAGTGCATATATAGAACCTGTAGAGATCACATACATATACTCAAAAATAAAGTGACAGTGCATAAGCTGACTCTACATTAAGTCCAAATAACCTGTGATGGTGAATGACTTAAAGTGAACAGGGTATCAAATAAGTTGACTCTATGATGGTCAATGAGTCAAGTGAAAAAGTCCAAATAAACCTGTGATGGTTAAAGACTCAAAGTGAACAGTGCATAAAAAGTCCAAACAAATGTCCCAAATAAACAACAAAGTTGAACACAAAGACAGGTGGAATGTGCATAGATCGAATCTGTGGTGAATTATCATCCAAAGATCGATGTAGAGGGTTAATGATGACAAGACCAACAATTCTTCTCGAAGATAAAAAAGGTGGACTCTTACCAGATGGGTTGTGCATTTTTTCTTGGATTCTTAAAAAATATTGTACACAAAGAACACTATCAGTTTCTTCTTGCTTCCTGATATCACATGTGATTGCGAGTGATATCTGCAGTGTGGAGGAGTTTGGAGGCCATATTTATAGCAAGATTTATGGTACTTTTTTCACATTGGTAATTGTTTACACATTGTAAGTGCAATTTATTATTTACTGATTATGAATATCACATACAGAGGGCATTATTTGTTTCTCTTTACTTCTACTTGTCCTATGGGGTTGTGATTGGCATTTTGGAGTCTGAGGAAGGTTGGAGGCCTTTTCCTACCCGGAAAATTAACTTTAAATTAATTAATTTTTTGACCTTTTGGAGGCTGAATGGAGAGGTGAGCGGCTTCAGGTGGAGATACATTTAGCACTACTTGTCTATAAACTTGACTATAGACTTTATTAGTATAAACTATGTATTTTGATTAGTATTACACAGTGTTGCATTATACTTATTTTTTCACACTTTTTTCACTCTGACAGTGTTCAGCTTGCAACCATTTTTGTATTTTGATTTTCTATTTTTGTGACTGTGCTGATTGGCATTTATTCATTAAGTAAAGAGTAAGAGCTTTAAATAAGCCCATCAGCCCCTGAGGAAGTCATTCAGATGAAATCCATACATGTACAGTGCCTTGAAAAAGTATTCATGCCCCTTGAAATTTTCCACATTTTGTCATGTGACAACCAAAAATGTAATTGTATTTTATTGGGAATTTTTTTTACAAACAAATATCTCAAAAGTGTGGCGTGCATTTGTATCCAGCCTCCTTAACTCTGATAACCCTAACTAAAATCTAATGGAAGCAATTGCCTTCATAAATCACCTAATTAGTAAATAGAGTCCACATGTAATTCATTCTCAGCATAAATATAGTTGTTCTGTGAAGCCCATGAAGGCAAAAGGGACACACTAGACAGGTCATGGATAAAGTTGTGAAGTTTAAAGCAGAGGTGGGTTATGAAAATATATCCAAAGCTTTGAACATCTCACGGAGCACTGTTCAATCCATCATCTGAAAATAGGAAGAGTATGGCACAGCTGCCAACCTACCAAGACATGGACATCCACCTAAGCTGACAGGGCAGACAAGGAGAGCATTAATCAGAGAAGCAGCCAAGAAGCCCATGGTAACTATGGAGGAGCAGCAGCGTTCCACAGCTCAGGTGGCAGAATCTGTTCACAGGACACCTACTGTCATGCACTCCACAAGTCTGGCCTTTATGGAAGAGTGGCAAGAAGAAAGCCATTGTTGAAAGAAAGCCATAACAAGTCCATTTGCAGCTTGTGAGAAGCCATGTGGAAGACACAGCAAACTTGTGGAATAAGGTGCTCTGGTCAGATGAATCCAAAACTGAACTTTTTGGCCTAAAAGCAAAACGCTAAGTGTGGCGGAAAATGAACACTGCACATCACCCTGAACACACCATCTCCACCGTGAAACATGGTGGTGGCAGCATCATGTTGTGGGGATGCTTTTCTTCAGCAGGGACAGGGAAGCTGTTCAGAATTGATAGGAAGATAGATGGAGCCAAATACAGGGCAAATTTAGAAGAAAACCTGTTAGAGTCCACAAAAGACTTGAGACTGGGGTGGAGGTTCACCCTTCCAGCAGGACAATGGCCCTAAAAATACAGCCAGAGCTACAACAGAATGGTTTAGATCAAAGCATATTCATGGGTTAGAAGGGCCCAGTCAAAGTTCAGACCTAAATCCAATTGAGAATCTGTGGCAAGACTTGAAAATTGTTGTTCACAGACACTCTCCATTCAAATGCACCTCACACTTTTCAGATATTTGTAAACAATTTGGAAAACCATTTATCATTTTCGTTCCACTTCCCAATTATGTGCCACTTTGTGTTGATCTATCACATAAAATGCCAATAAAATACATTTACATTTTTGGTTGTAACATGACAAAATGTGGAAAATTTCAAGGGGTATGAATAATTTTTCAAGGCACTGTAGGGTAGGTCCCCAGTGTCATCATCATACTTGTACATTTTGGAGCTATGGGAGTGCCTTGTCCGTGGCGCCAGTGTTCTCTTTTTTCAAGCATACAGAATTTTGATCTTTATGTATGTATCTGAGATACAAATTTGTATATGAGGACTGCACTCCATAGTGGATTAGCTTACAAAAGTGCTTTCAGACCTTCTAATAATCTTTGGGGTCAATTATATGGGAATAATCACTGGGTGGGGGACCCAAGAAAAGGAGGATTGGTGCTTTTCTGTGCAATACCGCTGCGCTGAGCAGGTAAGTATAACATGTTTGTTATTTTTTAAACAAAAAAGTTTGACTTCAAAGGGGTTTAAACCCTCGCTGTTCTTCACTTTCATGCATTATATGCATGAAGGTAAAAAACCTTTACTACAACAGCAGGGGTGCACGGCCAAGTCCTGCTGTCTGTGTCAATGGACGCAACAACAGGACTCGGGAGCGTGCCCACACAGCTGCCCCCAGGGAAAGCGCTTCCCTGAGGGGAGAGTCGGAGAAGAGGAGCAGCCAGGAGGGCCGCTGGGGGACCCCAGAGGAGGAGGATCGGGGCCACTCTCTGCAAAACCACTACACAGAGGAGGCAAGTATAACATGTTTGTTATAAAAAAAAAAATAATCAAACCTTTAGTATCACGTTAATATTACTTTAATGTGACCATAACCACTAGAGTTTAACATAATCGGCCCAATGACTCCATATTGCCTCAAATCGTTTAGTTGCATCATTAACCACACCAGGGAGTTGTTGATTGAACATAATCCAAGTTACCTCTCGTCTATACAGAGACATACATACTTCTTTCACAAACATGCTATGATGAGTTTAATAGCCAAAAACATAAAAAAGATCGGTCTTTGCTTAGACTGAAGCAGGTTTTCTACTGGTTTGTTTAATAAAGCAATATGAGGTTGTTGGGGAACCGGGATCTCTGAAAAATTTCCTATCAAAGCAAACACTGTACCTTGTTCCAAAAACCCTGCAGCTTCGGGCACTCCCACCATATACAGTATGATACATAGTACCAAATGATTGGCAACCATGGATACACAGGGGCAAGGAAGGAAACCAGATACCATCTGGCCATTACCTTTACATTCGCTTCCACTAGGGACATATTCAGTAAACCCTTATATGTTGAGTGGAAGGAAGAATGCCAGTGCTCCTCATCTTTCTCAGAAGTCAAATCCAAATCCCACGCCTGCATGGACAGAAAGATTTTTAACTTGCATCTTAGGTGTCTAGTGATAAATTTATAGAAGTTTTATGGGCTATTTTTTTTATTCATGATGGCTTTTTTGTATATTTTCTGGTATGATATAAAATCCACATGTTTCTATTTGCATGGGTATAAATATGTGCTCCTTTGCTATTGACTTTACTTATTTAAATAGTCCTCCAAGACAGGCAAGAGCTGAGGCAATACCAACCGCTCTGAACCTGGAAAGACTCTAAAGCGAACTTACACCATAACGGAGTCTGGAAAGTCCCCTATGCCAAACCCAGTGCCTGACACAGTATTCCAAAAGCCAGGCTGAAGATGACAGCACTAGAAAACGGAAACTGAAGAGAAAATGTTCCAGCAACAATGTTGAGAGAGCTGATTGGAAAAAAAAAAAAAAAAAAAAAAAAACAGTGCTAGTGTAATAATTGGTCTAAGGCTGGGTTCACACTAGTCCGATTCTCGGACCGACATGAGGAGCACAAGTCGCATTACATCACAAAAACAATGATTCCCTATGAGAGCCGTCTTAACTGATCCGACTTGTGTTTTTCAAAGTCGGACCGACTTTGAAAAAGGCTCCTGTACTACTTTTGTCTGACTTTGATCCTACTTAAGTCCATTGAAAGGCATTGAGGTTGGATCAAAGTTGGATCAGTGTCTTCACTGATCCGACTTTGGCATGCGCCTTGTGCTCTGGGGATCATGAAGGGGAACTCCACACCATATTTAAAAAAAAAAAAAAAACTGGCATGGGGTCCCCCTCCAGGAGCATACCAGGCCCTTTGGTCTGGTACGGGGTTAATAATGTGATCGTGACAAAAAAAAAAAAAAAAAAAAA
>BLSH010379909.1:481671-516697 GCA_018402905.1 Glandirana rugosa
AGGGGAGAGACCGAGAAAAAAGAAGCCGAGAAAACACCCCAGAAGGTAGAAGACTCCCCAGAAGAAAGAAGAGGAAGAGACGCCGCAGAAGACGAGAAAACGTGCCCCCCCCCCCCTCCTGGACCATACCAGGCAGCGTGCCCTCAACATGGGGAGTATGGGTGCTTTGGGGCAGGGGGGCTCTGCGCCCCCCACCCCAAAGCACCTTGTCCCCATGTTGATGAGGACAAGGGCCTCTTCCCGACAACCCTGGCCGCGAAGGAGATCGCATCGTGTCAACATGGGAAGAAGAAGAACAGAGGGAAGGGGACAGCGGAGAAGACCGGCAAAAGAGCAGAAGACGCCGCAGAGAAGGAGAAGAAAGAAGACCCCTCAGAAGATGGAAGACCCCACAAAAGAGCCGAAGAAAAAAGAGCCAGAGAGGGGAGAAGACCACCGGAGCTGATTTAATAAAATATTTTAAAAAGCTGTGTGGTGTTTTTTTTGTACATATTTCTTTCCAGGTAAATGGGTAGGGGTACGATGTACCCCATACTCATTTACATAGGGTGGGGGGCCGGCATCTGGGGGCCCCCTTGTTAAAGGGGGCTTCCAGATTCCGATAAGTCCCCGCCCGCAGACCCCGACAACCAACGGCCAGGGTTGTCGAGAAGAGGCCCTTGTCCTCATCAACATGGGGACAAGGTGCTTTGGGGTGCCCCAAAGCACCCATACTCCCCATGTTGAGGGCACGCGGCCTGGTATGGTCCAGAAGGAGGGGGGGCGCTCGCTCGTCCCCACCCCCATTCCTGGCCATCCGGGCTGCGTGCTCGGATAAGGCTCTGGTATGGATTTTGGGGGTTCCCTTAAAACCCACACCAGACCAAAGGGCCTGGTATGCTCCTGGAGGGGACTCCATGCCATTTTTTTTTTTTTTAATTTGGCATGGAGTTCCCCCTTCAAGATCCCCAGAGCACAAGGTGCCTGGCATTGTCGGGATCAAAGTCAGTTCCCTGTTCATAGACAAACGGTCCGACTTTGACCCTATGTAGGACCATAAATCGCACAACAAAGTAGGATCAAAGTCTGACCGTTTTTGTGTCGGATAGTGTGAATCCAGCCTCAAAGTGATTGTAAAGTCTTTTTTTTTTAAATAACAAACAGGTTTACACTTATCTGCTCTGTGCAACAGAACTGGACAGAGCAGTTCCGAACCGCCTCATCTCATGCAGGCTTGATCCCGAGCCACCCTGCCTGCAACAATAGATGAGGATTAGAATAACTTATACTCAGCAGAGCTGTTGAAAGGAAGTCCATCCCCCTAGGGCACTAGAAGAAAACTGAGGTATATTGTTAGTGGGAGGGGTTACCCTGTGCAGGCCTACAGTTTCTCGTTTGCCTCCTGTAGGCAGCTCTATAACCTGAAGGTTTAAGTTTCTGTGCCTCTCAATTGACAAAAAATATGTAACCATGACAAAACCACTGGGATCCTAACCTCCTGTAGGTGGCTCTATAACCTGAAGGTTTAACCAGTTGCCGACCGCCTGCCGTGGATTGACGGCGACAACATGGTTCAATATCGCATATATATATCTGACGGCAGCTGCGAGATCGCAGCACGTGAGCGCGTGTGCACTGCCGAAGGTGGGCGGATTCGATGTCCGCCGGCTACCCGCAGTGAAAGAGCGGGATCCGTGCGTGTGTAAACGGATCTTCATTCTGAGGGGGGGGGGGTTTGGGAGAGTGTGATCGTATGCCTCCTGTATATGGGAGCAGCAATCACTCTCCTCCCCCACTCAGCCCAGCCCCCACGCAGTTAGTAACACATCCCAGGGAACACAGTTAACCCTTTGATCACCCCCTGGTGTTAACCCCTTCCCTGTCAGTGACATTTACACAGTAATCAGTGTATTTTTCATAGCACTGATTGCTGTATAAAATGTCAATGGTCCCAAAAGAGTGTCCGACATGTCCACTGTAATGTCGCAGTACCGCTAAAAATCGCAGATTGCCTCCATTACTAGATTAAAAAAATAAATAAATAAATAAATTCTCATCGTTCATAAACGCTGCAACTTTTGCACAAACCAATTGATATATGCCGACTGCAATTTTTTTTACCAAAAAAAATGAGGAAGTATATATATTGGCCAAAACTGATGAATAAATTTGTCTTTTTATATATTTTTTTTGGATTTGTATTTTAGCAAAAAGCAAGAAATATTGGGGTTTTTTTTTTCAAAATTGTCGCTCTTTGTTGGTTTATAGCGGTGATCACAAGTGACGCAGAGGTGATCAAATACCACCAAAAGAAAGCTCTATTTGTGGGGAAAAAAGGACAGCAATTTTGTTTGGGTACAACATTGCTCGACCTTGCAATTGTCAGTTAAAGCGACGCAGTGCCGAATCACAAAAAGTGCTCTGGTCCTAAAGGAGGAAATCCTTCCGGGGCTGAAGTGGTTAACCGGATTCCGACCGGCTTGCATCTATTTACTGCTGCAGAGTGGCACTTTTTAGCAAATCGCCGTCTATAAACGGCGGCTCGCGAACCCGCGGCTTGCGGGCAGTAGCGCGCCGGTGCGCTCTCGTGCCCGCCGCACTCTGCAGGAGTGCAGAGTCCACCGGTGAGCTGCGATTGCTGGCCACAGCTGAAAAAACGGGGAACCGCCAGCGCTGTCAGGCAGCATGACAAATCTACTGATCCCTGTCACTGGGATCAGTTCGATCGCTCATGCTCCTGACAGCCCAGCCCCCTCACAGTTAGAACATGCCCAGGGAACACAGTTAACCCCTAGAGCGCCTCCCAGGTTAACCCTTTCACTGCCAATGACATTTATACAGTAATCAGTGGACATTTACATTTCTGATCGCTCTATAAATGTCATTAGTCCCAAAAAGTGTAAAAAATGTCCGACATGCCTGCCCCAATATCGCAGTCCCGATAAAAATCGCAGATCGCCGCCATTACAAGTAACGAAAACAAAGTAGTAAAAACGCCAGAAATTAATTTTCATGGTTTACAAACGCTGCAACTTTTCCACAAACCAATCAATAAACGCTGATTGCAATTTTTTTTTACCAAAACTATGAGGAAGAATATAAAATCGGCAAAAAACGATTAATACATTTTTTTTTTTTTTTGGATTTGTATTTTAGCAAAAAGTAATAAATATTGTTTTTTTGGAAAATTTATAGCGGTGATCAGAAAGGACGCAGAGGTGATCAAATACCACCAAAAGAAAGCTCTATTTGTGGGGAAAAAAGGATGCAAATTTTGTTTGGGTACAACGTCACACGACCGTACAATTGTCAGTTAAAGCGACGCAGTGCCAAATGGCAAAAGGTGCTTTGGTCCTAATGTGGGGTTGAAGTGGTTAAAGTGTTACTAAACCCACAACAGTAAAATCAGTCTGTATATGCTGTAAAGCATGCTTGTTATACTCACTGTGGAACCTAAGGGGTATTCTGTAATTCTGCATTCTGTAAAAAGGCTGTTTGATCTGGTCTTCCCCTTCTTCCACTGTCTCCAATCTATCTCTGAATAAGACAGAGCTTTTGGAGTCACTCTGCACATGCTCAGTTTGGTGCATATTGCAAGAGAGATTTTTTTTTTCTTCTTGGAAGAGGGCAAGTGTGAACAGCACAGGGCCAATCAGCACTGTAAAGAGAGTCAGGGGTCCTGTAGCCTCATAGGACAGTCAGAGGAGAATGAAAACTCCTCCTACAAGCTTTACCCAGACACGGATAGAAGTCACAAGACTGCAATATACTGCTGATGAGAAAAGGTATTTAGCAATTTATATTTACTAAAATAATTACATTTCCATGTTCTTTGTACTGTGGGAGACCAGATATAGTAAATGCAGGGTCCTGGGTTTAGTAACACCAAGAGTTCCTGTGCCTCTCAATGGACAAGAAATATGTAACCGTGACAACGCATATAATGAATGATATTTGAACTCAAAATATTAGAGTAAATCCTTTTTGCTCTAAAGCACACAGAAGACAAGCTAGGGTTTCCTTATTAGCAGCAGTTCAGCTATCAGTCTCACAGAAAAGACAGGTTAAACTCTTCTCACTAATGTGATTCTGATTAGCAGAACTGGCAGCCACTCACAATAGTACTCAAAAATATATTCGCATTACCAATCAGGCTGCAAACTGCAAGAGGACATTTGTAATATATCAGAAATTAAACGAGGCTGTCCTGAAGTACATGACATTTCATTCCTAATTATAATAATCATTCTAAGGCCTCATGCACACTGGTATATTGTAAAACACTATCTATACTGGGAGGAGAAAATCAGCGTTAAAAACTCACCTAAGCTTTTTTAAACCAGTTTAGGAGAGTTTAGCAGCGCTTGGGTGTTTATTTCACAATATTCTGGCTGTTATGTTTAGCCATGTTTGGTTGGTTTATGCCCAAAGGCTCCTCTCCTGAATGTGATTCTTTTATGTTCAGGAGAAGGAGCGACCTCTAAAAGCCTGGGTGCATGGATACAAGGTTGGCTTGTGACAGGGCATAGAACTCCAGATGCAGCATGTGTGTACCCCCCGCCGCTGCCTCTGCAGCTAAAGTGGGTAGTGGTTAGGAATAGTAAATGCCTAGTTTAACCGCAGAGTTTTATTGACCCACAACCTCACCTGTGAATGAGCCTTTAGGCTTTTCCCCTTATTTTTACCTGGTGATACAGCAAGATTGTTACTTTTCACCTTTCTTTAACAGACCAAGCTTTCCAAAAAAAGTGGCAGTTAGAGGTTTGAGACAAGCCATTTAACAATGACAGGAGTGCTTGCAATGGTACGCTTTTATTTATGTAAATCCTTTATTTTAAAGTGAAATAAAAACCGTTTCCTTTAAAAAGTGTTATCTGAAGGTTAGCTTGAATTTGTTACACACATTAAAAAATTGATCTGTGTGTAGCCCTCCTCATTCGATCAGCTTCGGTCAAATGGGCCTGCTGGAAAACCGTATTTCATGAGCAGCTTGCAGGCAATCGGCTGCAGCACTGATCAGTGTATTCCTGCATCAGGGGATTACTGCATCCACATCACTTTTGTGGATGCAGGAAGCTGTCAGTTTTTTTATTTTCATTCAGCTTGCTGGCTGAACATAAAAAAAAAACTGACAGCTGTAGCCAGTTTTAATAAACTCCATCTAAATCTGCATCTAATACACCCCTCTCCCCAGACTGACAATGCCGCTGACCAAAGGTTGACTGTTGCTCTTCTAGTGGTGTGGAGACAGCAAGTGTGTTTACTGGCCAGATCACCAGGTGAAAAAGAAATAAAAAAAAAAAAAAGAAAACCATTAATCATTTTATTTCAATACTGATCATATGAAATGTGTTGTTTTTCATCCATTTTGTTTGTATGTAAAGTGGCTATACAGGAAGAAGTTTTTTAACCTTAATGCATTTTATGCATTATGGTAAAACACCTTCTGCATGCAGCTCCACCAGCCCCCCATCTTGATTCAGCAATGTGCAAAAGAGCAAAGGCTCTCTCTGCTCTCTGCCTCCTCACTGGCTCTTGCTGCCGTCAATCACAGCCAGTGATAGGTGGGAGGCGGGGGGTTTGGTAGTCCCTCTATCTGTATCAATAGACACAGTGAGGCTCAGGAGCAAGCCCACACGAGTGCCCCCATGCTCTTGGCAAGGGGAGGAGACAAGAGCAGGGGACCCTGAGAAGAGGAGGATTCAGGGCTGCTCTGTGCAAAACTATTGCACAGAGCAGGTAAGTATGAAATATTTGTTATTTTTTAAAAAAAAATACAATTAGAATAACTTTAAACATGTGTAATTCAAAAGTACCCTTAAATGACTTTACTATGCTCGATGCCAAAAGAATTAGATTGCCCTATTATACTGTATCCCAACTAAAGTTACTGCAGAATTAACAGACCTTTTGCTGAATGTGAAGATTTTCTGAAGTATAAATGGTTATTTTTTCTCTCAAACTGTTCCTGATAGTGAGGAGAAGAGGGTAGCGGATTCTTATGTCTTTGCTGTGTCAGGTGATCACCCTCACTTGACTGCAATGACCAACTATTAAGCCAATGGGTTTATCACCCATCACTGTGACTGTTAGTAAATCCCTGGCTGTAACAGGTTTACATGTGTTTCCTGATAGACATCTGCATTTACGTTTCTTTAATTCATGAGAAAGCAAAGGCGGTGCTTTACAGCGTACATACACTATATTACCAAAAGTATTGGGACGCCTGCCTTTACACACATGAACTTTAATGGCATCCCAGTCGTAGTCCGTAGGGTTCAATATTGAGTTGGCCCACCCTTTGCAGCTATAACAGCTTTAACTCTTGATTAAAGTACATGTGCGTATAAAGGAAGGCGTCACAAGTCTTTTGGCAATATAGTGTACATCCACGCACTTAGGTGGACCTTTTACCCCAACTCTACATGCTCGACAATAAACAATGCACTCATATAAAAAAATCCCACTTTTTAAAATTTGCTTACAGTCTCATTCTCCTCTGCATTTTCGAAGGCACTGGTGTTGTAGCCAGTGCCCCAGCTGCCCACTGGGAAGGCTACGTCACCAGTACCCTCCAGGGAGCGCTTTTCTGTAAACTGCAAAATCTTTTAACATTTTGGGAGAAAGTAGATTCATTTTATCGCTGCACAGATGACAACCACAGACCAATATGCACTTTATGAGATCCAACGTATATGTCATTGGTGGGCCAGCTATATAATCTATATGTGTTTGCTAGATAAAGTACATTGATACGATCAGTTAATTAAAAGTGTGTGCATGTATGTGGGGGGTGAGGGATCCGCTTAAAAATCTTTGGTATAGGAAATAATCCATCTACATAATATTTACTGTGAAACCATACAATTTACCTTCAGTTATAAATAAACATCATGCTCTGGCGGAGGAGTGAAGGTTAGGCAGACACCGTACGTGCGTCTTCTAGTGAGGAAGGTTTTAGTGTAGCTCAAGGCCTGTTTATACCCAGCTTCCATTTTGTTGGCATGTTACCATGACAGCGCCAGTTAAGCCATGTATGGGTCACTATGAAAAGCTTTTATTCTGAGAACAAAGATGTTGCTGCTATAGCAGAAGCATTGAGCACGTTATCACCTGCTTTTATCAGTGTTGCGCCTCCAGTTTCCCCTAAAGATGGCCATACACGGTTCAGCTGGCTAAACGAAAAGAACTGAACCAATTGCCCCATCCAGACAGTCAAGGTGGATGGGGGAATCCTCCCCACTGCTCTGTCAGAATACACAGATTACTGCTGCAGCTGCTGATATAGCGGCTTTATTCCAACAGGGCGATCATTAGATCGACTTCTGTTCGACTGCATTTGCCACAAATGGAACAAACTTTGGTCAGTCCCTGATGAACCAGCCGAATTTTAATCCCTCTATGGCCACCAAACCTCTCTAAAGCTGCCAAGGTGACCATTGCTGACCTCTACTTTGAAGAAAACTAGATCCCAGGCTGCTATGCTTATGTTTTGGCGTCATGCTAAAATATATGTCAATAAACTGAGTAGGGAACTGGTAAAGCCCTTTTCAGGTTTTATTTTGTGATGTCATCACGCATGCCACAGGACGGATGGCTGTGCAAGCATGTTGGATGACTCACGCTAGTTTTTCTTATTGACCTTGTGATTATATGATTATATTTGATACTGGGCCATGGAGATATGTTTTTGTTCTGAGTGACACAAGTGAACAAGGTGGTGCAAAAGTCCTCTAAGAGTTTGTTGGAGACAGAAACATATCCCAGGCTGATGCTGCGGATTTCTTTGGTTTACTCAATCCATGCTAGTGCGGCCTCCTATAGCATAGAGGTCTGCTCTCTCTGGTAAGGGGTTTTATACTCTAGAACAGGGATATGCAATTAGCCTCCAGCTGTTGCAGAACTACAAGCCCCATGAGGCATAGCAAGACCGACAGCCACAGGCATGACACCCAGAGGCAGAGGCATGATGGGACTTGTAGTTTTGCAACAGCTGGAGGTCCACTAATTGCATATCCATGCTCTAGAAGGTGGTGGAGCACTTGGAGGGGAACTATTCTGTCAGTGGGAATTATGCAGCACCAGTTTGGGACATTTTATGCATTTCTGTTGGAATTTTAATTATTTATTGGCTCACACACTATTGCACTTTATTCACCTTTACATGGTGTATGAAATGTATGCATCTACTTAGTATTTATTGTACATACTTATGAGTTACTTTCTTTGTTTTAGTCACAAGACACACATGAATTGACCATATTGATTTATTCATTTATTTATTACTACTAATGTGGATTTATTTAGTACGAGAAGTATTCTTATTTTTTATTTTTGAATTTATGATCACATTTAAAGAAATGGCTCATTAATTTTCTATTATAAGTTGAGCATATCTTGCATTCAGGTATTTGGTTGCTGCAGTCTTCGTATAGAAGTGTGCCTGGCACTGAGCGCAGGCAGTTGGATAGTATATTTCATTTTTTTACCATCTGTGTCTTATTCAAGAGATTTTCCTTCATGCCCTGTTCTGTAAACACACCGGGAAGAGAGACGAGATCTCTTTAAAAGTGTTTGTAACCCCGTACAAAAAGAAAAAAATCCTGTCCCATAAACCCCTTCAGCCCCAGACGTTTTACCCACTTCCTGCCCAGGCTATTTTTTTTGCGATACGGCACTGTGTTGCTTTAACTGAATACTGCGCAGTCGTGCAACGCTGTACCCAAATAAAAGCGATGTCCTTTTTTTTCCACAAATAGAGCTTTTCTTTTGGTGGTATTTGATCACCTCTGCATTTTTTATTTTTTGCACTATAAACAAAAAAAGGAACGCCAATTTTGAAAAAAAAAACAATATTTTTTACTTTATGGCAGACAAATCTGACACCAAGTAACACTTTTTGGAGACCATTGACACCAATACTGTGATCAGTGCTAAAAAAATGCACTGATCACTGTAGAAATTACACTGGCAGGGAAGGGGTTAACACCAGGGGCAATCAAGGGGTTAAGTGTGCGCCTGGGAGGTGCTTTCTAACTGTGTGGGGGACTGATACACTGGAGGAAAAGAGAGATTGTGTTTCAGCTTAGCTAAAAAAAAAAAAAAAAAAAGGCTAAAAAAGGTCTTGCCTCGTTTACAAAAGGCACACTGCTGCTCTGTCTCTCCACAGAACGATCGGCGGGTCGTGGTGACCATCGAGGCCGCCAGACCCGCAGATTAGTCTAATCACAGCAGGAGCCACGTGAGCGCCCCCTACACCGTGTGCACAAAGTCACGTACAGTTATGTGACTTTGCATAGCTGGGCCGCCCTGCTGCAGTATATGTACGTGGGGCGGTCCGGAAGCACTTAAAGCAGGATATACAGCATAGTGTTTGTCATTTGTCCCTCTCTATTCTGTAAAATACCTGGTTTATCCTGCCTGTTCCTGTGTCCCCCTTAGCGTGCTGAGCCATGATACCATGGTCAGTTTACATGCCTCCTTCAGCCTGCAGTCTCTCCCTCCTTGCCTGTCAAGCTTGCGAGTCTGTATGCGAGCCATCTCCACCCCGCTCCTCTCGCCACTATAGCTGTAAAATCACTAATCCCAAATCCTGGAAACCCCCTCTTTTAGAGAAAGATATACTGTGCAGGATCTGTGTTTTTAAAAATACCTTATTTCAGAGCGTGACTGTGCCGTGTAACCTACCTCCTGGCTGATATCAATGGGGAATCTCAGCCCCTTCCACTGTAGTCCTCAGATCAAGGAAGGAGAGCGACGGGAAGTCATGTGAGCGCACAGTGGCACTCTGAAAAAAGGTATTTTGCTACATAACTTTTAAAAAAACTCAGATACTGCACAGTATACCTTCCTTTAACCGAGGGGATTCCAGGATTTGTGACCGCTTAAAGCCCCCTTTCAAACTAGGGCGGCTAAAAATAGGGCCCTTATAGCGCCTAACCCCCCCCCCCCCACCCATCCACCCCAGTGTGAAAGCCTGAATGCTTTCATACTGGGGCTGTACGCTTGCGGGACGTTACAAAAAAGTCCTGCAAGCTGCATCTTTGGGGTGGCGCGATGAGCGGTGTTTACACCACTCCGCCACCGCCCCTGCCACTGAAATCAATGGCAAGCGCTTCCAAAACGACTGCACACCGACTCGGAAGCCTGGTGCGCTGGCACTTTTAACCCCTTGTGAGGGTTAAAAGCGCCACGCTCCCAACTAAATAGCGGTGCCATGGCACCGCTATAACAGCGGAAAAGCGGCGCTGAAACTAGCGGCGCTTAACCGCTACCCCCCAGTGTGAAAGTATCTTAAAGTTAGGTGGTTCACCACTTGGAAAATTTGCCCTCAATTTCTATTCTGAAAACAACTCAAAATTTGGGGTATTCTTTCATTTTCAGATCCACTGACAATGGTCACCAGGACATACAAAGGGTGAATCACGTGTAACAGTATAGTATGAGTATTAGTAATAGTATACAGTATGTGATTAGCTCATCACTGTGCTGCTTCTCATTTCACCATCCAGTCACAGGTTGGAACAGGTTCAGAATGACCTGGGCTCAGGAGAAATGGGTTGAATTTAAGAAGGGAAGCAATTCTTGTAGAGTTTACTCTTGAGAGTTGCTGTTTCCAATTGCAGCAGTACAGAAGTGCAGTAGGACAAAAGTGCAATAGTTTTGAACAAACAGTAGTTTGAAAACAGCAGGAATTTGGAAACAGCCAACTCTATTTGATTAGTGCCTGTGTTTAAATTTAAGTAAATCTCTCTTTAAAGAGGTTTGGTTCAGTTCAGTGCAATACTTGTTTGGCATGTATATTTCGTGGTGCTTTGTGGAAGCAGGGACGCTGTCCCATTTGTATGCAGGTTTCTAGTCTACGTGATGACATTGCCTGTCTAAATTCCTTGGTTTGTGCTCTGCAGTCTGAGATCAGGAGGTTGTCTAAGCCAGTTTGTTGTGTTGAGCCGCCCTGCAATAAGCCACCTCTTCCTCAAAGACTGCGCAGGAGAAGGGCAGTGTGGACAACTGTTGGGTCTGGAAGAGTAAGGCCTGTGGACCATAAACATGTAGCTTTTGGTTTGACACTGCATAACCCCTATAGTGTTCTTTCGGAGCTAGAAGCAGATACAAAGGCTGCAAACATAGCTGCTTGTGAGATTGGCAACCCTTCTCTGCACATGGAGGAGCTTGAGAAAAAAAATGCAATTCCAAAAGTAATTGTTTTATCTGAGGCTGCTCACCAGGCAAGAGTTGTGGATAAGGCTCCTAAAAGGAGAAGTCATTTTCTTGTTGGTGATTCAATTGTAAGAGGTGTTGCTATAGGAAATCATGTGGAAGTGTAAAAGGAAGTTAGGTGTTTGCCTGGTGCTACTGTTAGGAGAGATAAGAGGCGCATTGTAAGAATTGTCAAAAAAGTGCAATGTTGATGTTGTTGTGCACCTTGGCACAAATGATTTGTCCCAGAATGATGTGCATTCTGTGCAGAAGGATTTTCAGAATTTGGGCCAGGATCTTCAACAGTTAGGGTGTACTGTTACATTTTCAGAGGTCTTACCTGTGCATAATGGACAACACGAGAAAGTACTTCGTATAGCACAGTTCAATGTTTGGTTAAAGAGTTGGTGCAAAGCTGAAGGTTTTGGTTATGTTAGTCATGATGCTACCCGGTGGTCGGACATTGAACTTTACAAGAGAGATGTCCTGCATCCCTCACACAAGGGCACTGAGCTTCTTGGTATGGAATTTAGGAACTTTTTGGAAATGCATTTAAACTGAGAAATGGGGGCAGAGATGTAATTGTTGAGGAGAGTTTCTGTCCCCAGCAGGTTGAAACAAATGTGAGGATTTGTGTTGGTAATGACTGGGCTGATGAGGTGGTCACTTCAGTTGAAGTTTCTGTTAATAGAAAGAAAGCAGTTGAAAGTAGTGTTTGTCATGTCATGTGCACTAATGCCCGCAGTTTAGGCAACAAGCTTTGTGAACTGACAGCGCTTATGTCGAGGGACAACTTGGACCTTGTTGCAATTACAGAGACATGGTTCAATAATTCAAATGACTGGGAAATAACTATACCAGGGTACACACTATACAGGAATGAGAGTAGGGAAGAGGGGAGGTGGATTTGTCATATATGTAAAAAAATGGCATAAAACTAACATTAATTCAAAAGACAAAATGAAATACTCGAAACCCTCTGGGTCTGCCTTCCAACCAGGGAGGGATCTTCCCTTAGAATTGGAATAGTATACAGACCCCCAGGACAGAGTGAAGATTATGATAACTTGTTGATTGATGAGATAACTCAAATGGCAATGAAGGGAGAGGTTTTGATTATGGGCGACTTCAACATGCCTGACGTTAACTGGAATTCTCAAACTGCTATTACAAGCAGGAGCAGGAATGTAATGGAAGCACTGGATGCGGTTTCTCTAAAACAGTTAGTAAAAAGCCCAACCTGAGGTGATCATATTCTTGACCTAGTACTGACAAATGGGGATCACCTGTCTGATGTTGAGGTGGGGGAGAATTTGGGTTCTAGTGATCACCGATGTCTTTGGTTTGATATTAAAACAAGAATTGAAAAATCATATACAAAAACAAAAGTTTTAGATTTTAAAAGGACAAATTTTGCTGAAAATGGGGAAATTTTCCAAAAAATTAACTGAAAGGTTGGAGTAAAATTACAGGAGTAATCAGTGGGCACTATTAAAGTCTACCATCGTGGAGGCAGCTAGATTATATGTCAGGCAAGTTAGTAAGAATAAACGGAAGAAAAAACCAATATGGTTTACCAAAGAGGTAAGTAGGATAGTAAAGGGAAAAAAAATGGCATATAGAAGATTCAAGGAAACAGGAGGTGCAGCTGACAGAGATGAGTATAAAAATAGACAGAAGGAGGCCAAACACATTATCGGTGCTGCAAAAGCAGAGAAAGAGGAAGAAATTGCTAAGTCTATTAAGGAAGTAGATAAAACCTTTTTTAGGTACATTAGTGATAGAAGGAAAAAATACAATGGAATCACTAATATGAAAACTGGGCACAACACATATGTTGAGGGAGACCAGGATGTAGCAAACCATTTAAACAATTACTTCTGTTCAGTCTTCTCAGAAACAGACTGCACTAATGATAACAAGTTAGGGAATCATATTGGTTCTAGTAATGATGATTCATTTCTAGGATTTCTGGAGACAGATGTAGCAGAGGAACTGGCTCGGTTAAAGCTTAATAAAGCAATGGGCCCTGATGGTATTCATTCCAGAGTTCTAAGAGAACTTTGCGATATAGTTTTTGGACCATTAACAAATCTTTTAAATAAATCTCTTCTAACAGGAGAAGTTCCCCATGACTGGTGGATAACTTATATTGTGCCTATCCACAAGAAGGGCAGCAAGGTAGAAGCTGGCAATTACAGGCCAGTGAGTTTAACATCAATTGTAGTCAAGGTAATGGAATCACTTCTGAAAAGAAGGATCACTGATCACCTAAAAATACACAGCTTGCTGGACCCAAAGCAACATGGCTTTACAGAGGGCAGATCATGCCAGACAAATCTGATTGAATTCTTTGACTATATTACCAGTGTTTTGGACCAGGGTGGTGCTGTGGACATAGCATATCTTGATTTCAGCAAGGCATTTGATACAGTTCCACATAATGATCTGATACAAAAGTTGTACAAACTGCGACTTAACCCTTGGGTGGTTCAGTGGATATGTAGTTGGCTAAAGGATAGATCCCAGAGTGTGGTTGTAAATGGGGTTCACTCAGAACAGAGACCAGTCACTAGTGGGGAACCACAAGGCTCTGTACTGGGTCCTGTTATATTTAACCTTTATGTAAGTGATATAACTAAAGGTTTGTTGGGCAATGTATGTCTCTTTGCTGATGATACAAAGGTGTGTAATAGGGTTGATATCCCTGGAGGTGTCTAACATGGAACATGATTTGGCATTGCTGGAAGATTGGTCAAAGCAGTGGAGACTGCAGTTCAATATTTCTAAATGTAAAATAATGCATCTAGGGAAAAATAATCCGCTTAGAGAGTACAGCATTGGGGGCACAGTGTTATCCAGCACTACAGAAGAAAAAGATTTGGGGGTGCTTATTTCAGATGATTGCAAAATGAGCTAACAGTGTGACCAGGCAGTGGGAAAAGTAAGTAGAATTCTGGGATGTAGAGGGGTCACCAGCAGGAGGAAGGAAGTTCTGATTCCTCTATATAAATCTTTAGTGAGACCTCACTTAGAATACGGTGTCCAGTTCTGGAGACCACACTTACAAAAAGATATTGATAAGATAGAACGAGTTCAGAGACAGGTAACAAAAATTCAGGAACTTAATATGTACAGTCTGGAGGAAAGAAGGGAGAGGGGAGACATGATTGAAACCTTTAAATACATCAAGGGAGTTAATAAGGATCAGGAGGGCAGTCTTTTCAATATGAAACCAAAATCAAGAACGCGGGGACATGACCTCAAACTAACCGGAGGGAAGTTCAAAACTAATCTTAGAAAGTGTTATTTTACTGAAAGGGTGGTTGATGATTTGAATAAACTACCAACAGAGGTTGTGAGACAGTCAACAGTAAATGGCTTCAAACATGCTTGGGATAAACATAAATCTATAGTCAGACAACAAGGTTAATGTAAAAAAATCAAAAATAAATAAAAATAAAAAAGGGCAGACTCGATGGACTACTCAGTCTTTTTCTGCCATCACGTTTCTATGAATGATACTGACCATCTAGGATATATATATAGACAGGAAAAAGTACTGTGAGGGAAATCTCTGGAATTAAAGAGGAGTATTCCTGAAAAAGATGGGTTTCTTTTTTTTACCTTTTATAGGTTCATTTCTTTAACCGGTTATTTTTGGTTGAAGTTATCTTAATTGTCCTGAGTCAAGCAAAATTCTGAACACTATATTTTTCCCCAGTAAGAGACATGGTTATTATTAAAGAATTTGGAACAGCCTGGCGATTGCCAAGTTTTTAGCATTTTCAGAAAAGACCTCAGCAATGGAAGTCCACATTTACGCTCTGTATGAAGGGGCCTGCGAGGGAAGGTGTTCTGGGTGGATAGAGCTGTAGCAAGGGGAAAACTAATTTTCCTCATTAAAAAGTGGTTGTAAAGCTTTAGGTTTTTGTTTTTTACCTTAATGAATTCTGTGCATGAGAGCAGTGGCTCTCCCATCTCTCTGCACAGATTGATAGCAGCAGGAGCCATTGGCTCCCACTGTTGGCGATCAAATTCTGTGATGAGGGAGCGCAGGGCCGAGCTGCCTTGTCTGTCAATGGACACAGACAAGTTGGCTCGAGAGCGAGCCTACACGAGTGCACCCATAAGAAGCAGCTTCACACAGCTGTAGTCCGCGCCCCTGGAAGGAAGAGGGGTGAAGATGGATGTGGCCTCCAGCGGGCCGTCACTGGCTTTGTTTGCAGGTAAGGGTCACATAATGTGCATACTAGCACATTATGCATTTACTTGGCAGGGAAGAAGAAAAAAAAACACAGAGTTTACTTCCTCTTTAAGCTAATTTCTAGCTGTTTTTGGGACATGTGAGATACGTTGGCATTTGGCATTCTTGTGCCCTGATGTCAGTGTCCACATTCTGAATGTCAACACCTCATTACCATACACTGCAGCACAAGGTCTGAACTACAGTGCTGCTGTGGACCTGCAAGTCCACTTTAATACTAAAGCTTTAGACAACTGTAATTGGATTCAGATTTTCTCATCAATTCTCATATGAGGCTCAATTCCCTGCTGTTATTCATTAGATAACAAGAGTTAATCTTATTTAAAGGCTCACATAAGTGATATTTAAGTTATATCTACTGCATTCCCCAAGAGTCTTCAGGTTTGGTGGCTTAATTGTAGCATTCATGATAAAACAAATATAGGCATTGGGAGGACTAACCATTTTTTTTTCTTTGCAGGAAATTGCTGGATGCTCTCAAAATTTGGAGAACAGCACCACCATCAGGACAACATGCATCTCAATCTTTTATAACCACAGTTAGGGAGTATAGTAGTAAAGAACAATATTACATTATTATATAGAATGTGTGTAAAATAAACATATAGTATCTCACAAAAGTGAGTACACCCCTCACATTTTTGTAAATATTTTATTATATCTTTTCATGTGACAACACTAAAGAAATGACACTTTGCTACAATGTAAAGTAGTGAGTGTACAGCTTGTATAACAGTGTAAATTTGCTGTCCCCTCAAACTAACTCAACACACAGCCATTAATGTCTAAACCGCTGGCAACAAAAGTGAGTACACCCCGAAGTGAAAATGTCCAAATTGGGCCCAAAGTCTCAATATTTTGTGTGGCCACCATTATTTTCCAGCATTGGCTTAACCCTCAGAGCTTCACAGGTTACCACTGGAGTCCTCTTCCACGGCGACATCATGGGGCTGGTGGATCCTAGAGACCTTGCGCTCCTCCACCTTCCATTTCAGGATGCCCCACACATGCTCAATAGGGTTTAGGTCTGGAGACATGCTTGGCCAGTCCATCACCTTTACCCTCAGCTTCTTTAGCAAAGCAGTGGTCTTGACGGTGTGTTTGGGGGTCGTTATGTTGGAATACTGCCCTGCGGCCCAGTTCCTGAAGGGAGGGGGTTATGCTCTGCTTCAGCATGTAACAGTTCAGTATGAACTGTAGCTCCCCAGTGCCAGCAGCACTCATGCAGCCCCAGACCATGACACTCCCACCACCATGCTTGACTGTAGGCAAGACACACTTGTCTTTGTACTCCTCACCTGGTTGCCACCACACACACTTGACACCATCTGAACCAAATAAGTTTATTTTGGTCTCATCAGACCACAGGATATGGTTCCAGTAATCCATGTCCTTAATCTGCTTGCTGGCTTTCTTGTGAATCATCTATAGGAGAGACTACCTTCTAGGACGACAGCCATGCAGACCAATTTGATGCAGTGTGCGGCTTATGGTCTGAACACTGACAGGCTGACCCTCCACCCCTGCAACCTTTGAAGCAATGCTGGCAGCACTCATATGTCTATTTCCCAAAGTCATCCTCTGGATATGATGCGGAGCATGTGCACTCAACTTCAATGGTCAACCATGGCGGGGCCTGTTTTGAGTCAAACCTGTCCTGTTAAACCGCTGTATGGTCTTGGCCACCATGCTGCAGCTCAGTTTCAGGGTCTTAGCAATCTTCTTATAGCCTAGGCCATCTTTATGTAGAGCAACAATTTTTTTTCAGATCCTCAGAGTTCATTGCCATGAGGTGCCATGTTGAACATCCAGTGACCAGTATGAGAGAGAGAGAGCGATAACACCAAATTTAACACACCTGCTCCCCATTCACACCTGAGACCTTGTAACACTAACGAGTCACATGACACCGGGGAGGGAAAATGGCTAATTGGGCCCAATTTGGACATTTTCACTTAGGGTTGTACTCACTTTTGTTGCCAGTGGTTTAGACATCAATGGCTGTGTGTTGTTATTTTGAAGGGACAGCAAATTTACACTGTTATACAAGCTGTACACTCACTACTTTACATTGAAGCAAAGTGTCATTTCTTCAGTGTTGTCACATGAAAAGATATAAAATATTTAAAAAATGTGAGGGGTGTACTCACATTTGTGAGATACTGCATATTAGCCAATCAAATGAGATTATATACACACACACACACACAGAGCATATATACATACACACATACATCAAACATACACACACACACAGCGGGTAAGTATTGAACATGTCATCATTTTTCTAGGTAAATGTATTTCTAAAGGTGCTATTGACATGAAATTTTCACGATATGTCTAACAACCCATGCAATCCATACATACAAAGAAACCAAAACAAATAAGTTCAGAAATGAAGTTCTGTGTAATAAAATGGAAAGATACAGGGAAAATGTATTGAACACGCTAACTGAAATGTATTTAATACTTCATACAAAATCCTTTGTTGGTAATGACAGCTTCAAGATGCCTCCTGTATGGAGAAATTATTCGCATGCATTGCTCAGGTGTGATTTTGGCCCATTCTTCCAGAGTCTTCAAATCTTGAAGGTCCCCTGGGCCTCTTCTATGACCTCTGATCTTTAGTTCTTTTCATAAATTTTCTATTGGATTCAAGTCAGGTGATTGGCTGGGCCATTCTAGCAGCTTTATTTTCTTTCTTTGAAACCAATTGAGAGTTTCCTTGGCTTTGTGTTTGGGAACATGGGGGTTGATTTACTAAAGGCAAATCAACTTTGCTCCACAAGTGCACTTGGAATTGCAGTCGCTGTAGATCTGAGGGGAAGATCTGAAATGAGGGGAAGCTCTGCTGATTTTATAATCAAATCACATACAAGCAAAAATGCTGGTTTTTTTTTTCTTGCATGTCCGACTCGGATCTACAGATCTTCCTGCAATTAAATTAAGTTTGCCAGTACCGTATGCTGAAAAACAACCCCACACCATCATGTTCCCACCTCCAAACTTCACTGTTGGCATGGGGGTGTTTTTGGGGTGATGTGCAGTGCCATTTGACCTCCAAACATGGTGTGCATTATGGCATCCAAAGATTTAAATTTTGGACTCATCTGACCAGACTATATTCTCCCAGTATTTCACAGACTTGTCTAAATGTTGTGCAGCAAACTTTAAATGAGCTTCAACATGCTTTTTCTTCAGCAATGGAGTCTTGTGTGGTGAACGTGCATACAGGCCTTGGCGCTTGAGTGCATTATTTATAGTCTTCTTTGAAACAATTGTACCCAATTCCAAGTCTTTCTTTCTGAAGCTCTCCACAAGTGGCCCTTGGCTCCTGGACAACTCTTCTGCTAATTCTTTTCACTCCTCTGTCAGACATCTTGTGAGGAGCACCTGGTCGTGGCCTGCTATGGTAAAATTATGTTCTTTCCACTTCTGGATTATGGCCCCAACAGTGCTCACTGGAGTATTCAGAGGTTTAGAAATCCTTCTGTAACCAATGCCATTAGTATGTTTTGAAAATACGGCTGCAAAGGTCTTGAGAGAGCTCTTTGCTTTTACCCATCATGAGATGTTTCTTGTGTGACACCTTGGTAATGAGACAACTTTTTATAGGCCTTTGGATGAGACTGAACCAGCTGATATTGATGTGCACTGACAAGGGGCAGGATTGCTTTCTAATTACTGATAGATTTCAGCCACTGTCTTGGCTTTCCATGCCTTTTTGCACCTCCCTTTCTTCATGTGTTCAATACTTTTTGCCTGTGTCATTCCATTTTATAACACATAACTTAATTGTTTTGGTTTCTTTGCATGTATGGATTGCATGGGTTGTTACTGATGTGGTGAAACATGTCAATAACACCTTTAGAAATGAACTTAGAAAAATGGTGATGGGTTCAATACTTATTTTACCCAATGTATATATATTATATTATAGTTCATATTTGTACTGGGATATTGGTGCTGTGACAATGCCACAAGCAAACTGGGGCCAGGCAAGAAGTGCAACATTTTTATGCAGACATCCCCAGCAGCATATACTTGCATTCCTTTCACCCCACTGCCACTCAGCTGCAGGAACAAAAGGAATGTGAGGACTACAGAATCTGAGTCTAACAGTGCTGTCACATAGCCAAGTCGCATGCGTCTCTATACTCAGTAGTTTGGTAGTATTGGGTTTTGCCTTTGGTGCCTGATGGTTGAACAAACTGAGGGAATGAAGGAATGGCAATTATGTGCTGCTGTAATGTTCTGCATTAAAGCAGATACATTGATTTGCCCTGAACTAAGTACACTTTTCACGATAATAAGGTTAGTATTCACTTATAGGTGCTTGTCAGGATTAATGTAGTTTTGACTTTGTTCTTGAAGTGGAAAATTCACTCTCAAAGCTGTGTTCAAAATAGGCAGGAAGATGGCAGGGCTGATTAAAAAAACTGAACTGATTCCACCATCCATATAAGCAATGTGGATTGGGAATTCCTCCCTGCTGCGCTATTGTATTCCGACAGCAGGAACTCCACTCTGAATATGCTGATCAGCACTAAAGGCAATTGACTGCATGTCTGATTGAATACAAATATTCCAACAAGCCCATCATTCGATCAACATCTCACAAACAAGAATGACCATGGATGGATCGATATTTGGCCAGTCCATGCTAAACTGGCTGTATTTCGATTCATCTATGGCCAGCTTGAGCAGCAAAGTAGTGACATTACCAATCTCACTCCAAATCAACTAGCACTAGCAGGCTGAGACTGTATGCACACTCATATCTGGAACTATTTGTAAGTAGGGATTCTAGATAAAACATACATTTTTCAGGGTAAGCCACAATTAACATGTCTATATATTCCCTATAAAAACAGTAAATGATCCCTTTTCAAGTACATCTTCACTATAAGGTTAGCTTGGATCAGGGTTCATTTAGGCCACTGTTTCTCAACTCCAGTTATCCTTGAAGACCCCGTGGCATGTGCCATGAAGATGGGCAGACTGCCTTTCTCATTTCTTTCTGAAGGAGGTAGTACTATATAACGTATCGAAAATAGGACATTCATTAGGGAATATGTGTCAGTCATAATGGCTTCTTCACAATGGAGTGCAATGGCTTCTTGATGCCTTAAGATGAATGCGCATACCAGTCCCCACGCATTTGCAGAGCTCTTCCAGACATGAATTTTTCAAGCTCCTTTATCTTATGGGGATTGAGTAGCTCTCTGAGCTGCAGAAAAGAGCCTTTGTGGTAGAAGAGGAAGAGCCTGGAACTCCCCTGTGAGATTTCACTGCTGGAGTTCCCAAGAGATATTAGAAGCCAGTGATTGATCCAGGCCTTCTACCCATAGATGAAACATACTTTAAGGGCAAACTAACTCATAAAATGTGTTTGCGAATTTCTTCATCTACAAACACTGCAAAATTAGTGCAGACAGAGGAATAGAAAAAAAGTTTATTCACCAAATTTAAGGAAAAAATTACCTTTGGATGCTTCAAACTTTTTCTTTTGGGCTTCTTGAAACGCAGTATCCGTTCCCTTTCCTTAAAACACAAGAGAGAAAAGTCATGAAGCAGTTCCAGTGATTATGAAATAGTACATGTCTGGTATACTGAAAGCACTTGCTTTAACAGTCTGGTTACAAAAAAAAAAAATAATCAAGAGGAGTGTCTTACATACAGGTGCTGGTCATCTAATTAGAATATCATCAAAAAAGGGATTTTATTAAAACTTACCGTAAAATCCTTTTCTCCGAGTTCACTGACAGACGCAGCTCTTCATTGACTTGTGGGGTTTATGCTTGTCCCACTAGGAGTTAACTAGGCAGGGAAAAGAACAGCTGGCCCCTCCCATGGGTCCATCCTCTCTTCCCACATAAACCCTCCAAATAGCATAGCTCATCAGTTCCTATACAAGCCGTACCGAAACAGAGCACAGAGGGGTGGGTGCTGCGTCTGTCAGTGAACTCGGAGAAAAGGATTTTACGGTAAGTTTTAATAAAATCCCTTTTTCTCCTACGTTCACTGACAGACGCAGCTCTTCATTGACTTGTGGGGATGTCCCAAAGCTGTGTCAAAAAGGAGGGGTGGGTAAACGATAACAACTGTACCCAACAGAACCTCTAAGGAGGCGCCAGAGGCGCCTACACTGCCGCCTGCAAAACTTTGCGGCCAAACGCAGCATCTGAAGATGCTAACACATCAATCTTATAAAACTTAGTGAAAGTGTGTACCAAGACCCAAGTGGCCGCCTTGCACACCTGTGACACCGAGGCCTGGTGTCTGAAAACCCAGGAAGTGCTAACCGCCCGGGTAGAATGAGCCGTGACCAGAAAAGGGGGAACCTTGCCCCAAACAGAATATGCGTGGGTCACGGTCTGTCTAATCCAACGAGAGACAGTAGCCAATGAGGCCGCCAAACCCTTGCGCGGACCCTCTGTCAGCACAAAGAATCAGGAAAGGAAGCTGTAGCAGCCAAATACACTCGTAAGGCCCTTTCTACGTCCAAGGCATGCAACTCAAACTCTTTTGGGTGCGAAGGACGTGGGCACAATGAAGGAAGAACAAGATCTTCGTTAATGTGAAAGGAAGAAACCACTTTCGGAAGGAAAGAAGGAGAGGGTCGCAAGAATGCCTTGTCCTTGTGCAGAACTAGGTAGGGAGACTTGCACGACGGTGCCGCCAACTCAGACACCCGTCTGGCGGAAGTGATGGCCACCAAAAAAGCCACATTCTGCGAGAGCAGTTGTAAGGAAATCTCCCTGATTTTTTCATATGGTGGTTTCTGAAGCACAGAAAGCACCAAATTCAAATCCCACGGAGCCATCGGAGACCTCACCCGAGGTGCCACATGTCGCACACCTTGTACAAAGGTACAAATCAACGAGTGTGAAGCCAAAGGTCTCTGAAAAAGAATCGCCAAAGCCGAAATCTGGCCCTTGAGAGTACTCAAAGCCAGTCTTTTGTTCAGGCCTTGCTGCAAAAAAGTCCGGACCCTAGACACCACGTAAGAGCGAGGGTTATGACCCTCTGCCTCGCACCAGGCTATGTAAGCCTTCCAGGTGCGGTGATATATTTTGCGAGAGGTACACTTGCGAGCCTTTAACAAGGTAGGGATCACGGTTTCAGCGACTCCCCTGTCCCTGAGCACAAGGGACTCAATAGCCAGGCCGTCAAAGCCAGCGAGGGTAAAGCAGAGTGCAAGATGGGCCCCTGAGACAGTAGATCATCTCACAGCGGGAGCCGCCAGGGAACGTCCACCACCATTTGCACCACGTCGGCATACCATGTGCGCCGAGGCCAATCTGGAGCCACCAGGATTATTGGTATTCCCTCCGCTACTACCCTGCGTATCAATCGCGGTAGAAGTTTTTTCGGAGGGAAGGCATACAGAAGGTGATCCTTCGTTCTGGACACAAAGGTCTTCACCTTGTGATTGAATAGAGATGCCATGAGATCCACGTCCGGCGTCCCCCATCTGCGGCAAATCTGGTTGAATACCTCCGCATGGAGAGACCACTCTCCCTGTTCCAGCGTCTGGCGACTGAGAAAGTCCGCCTGCCAGTTTTCCACGCCTGGAATGTAAATGGCAGAGATTGCCGGAACGTGACGTTCTGCTCAACGCAGTATCAGAGCTGACTCCGCCCAACCGCTGGACTCATTGTGCTGCCCTGATGGTTCACATATGCCACTGCTGTGGCATTGTCTGACTGAATCTGAATCGGCCGACGACCCTGCAACCTCACTGTCCAGTGAGACAGGCATAGCCTGATCGCTCTCAGCTCCATCACATTGATGGGGAGGCGAGCTTCCTGCGCCAACCAACGGCCCTGGGAAGATAGCCGCCCCAGGATCCCGCCCCAGCCCGAAAGGCTGGCATCCGTGGTGATGATCACCCACCGAAGGGGCAGGAACGACTTCCCCTGAGTCAGTGCCGAGTCCCGAAGCCACCAGGTCAGAGATGCCCTGGTCTGGGAGTTCAGGCGGATCAGAAGGTCCAAGGACCAAGGAGACTTGTCCCACCGAGACAGAACCGATCGCTGAAGACGAGTGTGACTAAGGTATCGCCTCGAAAGTCGAGACCATTAGCCCCAGCACCCGCATACAGAAACGTAATGAAGGCCGTCGGTGTGACAGATGGGTTCGCACTGCAGACTGCAGCGACAGCAACTTGGCCGGAGGAAGGAACACCTTCGCCTGCTCTGTGTCCAGAATCAGACCCAGATACTCCAGGCGACGGGCTGGAGACACCGTTGACTTCTGCAGGTTGAGCAACCAGCCGAAGTCCTGCGGCGTGATCATGGTGATTCTCAGATTCTCCTCCAGAGCCGCAGCGGACTCTGCTCGCAGGAGCAGGTCGTCGAGGTAGGCTACTACCGCAATGCCTCTCTGTCGCAGTAACGCTAGCACCGGTGCTACCAGCTTTGTGAAAACTCGAGGGGCTGAGGCGAGCCTGAAAGGGAGTGCCACAAATTGATAATGGAGGTCCCCCACTGCAAAGCGAAGGAAGCGCTGATGCCTTGGGCAAATAGGAACATCCTGGCTCAGTCGCAGCGTAGTGCGAATACCAGTGATAATAGCGGAAACCAGCGCTTTTTCGCGCACAGCCGCCGCCCCCTGGTCCTCTTCTCCGTCCGAGGGACCCAGTTCACCATCACAGGTCCACTGGGGTCCCTGTGACCCCCGAGGCCATTTCCGGATCAGAGTCCTCCCCTGAAGAACAAGGGGGAGGACGACGCTTCTTAGGGGCCTGATGGGCGACATCCGCCTGGGGAAGAAATTCACTAAAAAAAGCCCCTTGCGCAGATTGCGCCGACGCTGAGTCCTCCTCAGCAGGTTCAGCAGTATAGTCTGCCATCGTTCTTCCCCCAAAATCACCCTCAGCAACAAGCAGATGTACACTTAGCTTGAGGCACCCCCACACAGCCACACACCACCGCCCCACAGCACACCAGGGAGACCCAGGACTGCACCTGCCGCCACCAGCACCCACAGGAGAGCCCAGCGATACTTGCTGTTTGCTGCCTGTAACCGAGGATAGTCAGAAAAGCTGCGCCGTCAGGAGCACACACCGTTCCAAAGAGAAAGGAAAACGTCTGTAGCTCGTTTTTACAGCAGCAGGGGACTCCAATATGGCTGCCGAGTAAACTCTAGAGGCCTAAACCACCTGCAGAGGAACGTGTGCTTGAGGGAAAGCTCCATAAGCCCAGCGTCTCTGCGACTACAGGAAAGCGGTGGCGGTTTGAAAAAAAAAAGCGGCGCCAACGATCGGGTGCGGTGCGGGGGGGGGGTTAAAAGGGGCCCCATGCGCCCCTAACCAGCGGCTACCCAGAAATTCGCCGGGGGTCGTCGGTCCCCCCTCCGCCCCTGAAAAGGGGGAAGGGAGGAACTCTCACTCACCACTCCTGTTGGGCGCAGTGGGTAGCCACCCGTTTGCAGACCTTCCGCCCCTGCCTGGAAGGGATGCTGCCGGCCGAAGAAATCGCCCGAACCGGATCTCAATCCAGGACTTGGGCACAGGTGGGGGGGTAACCCCATGCCGCCCGCACGGAACGGGCACGATTCGGCGGGTCCCCATACCGTGGGACTGGCTCGCATCAGTCGGCCAGGCCGGGGAAAGTACAGAGTCCGAGCGACTCTCTATGCCCCGGCCGGCTTCTTGATAGCAGACTTCGTTGCTTGATAGACTGTAAAAAAGTAAAGAAATAAAAATAAAAGTAAAAAAGCGATCACAGTCTGGACCGGGTCAACTCCTATGCAAACTAGGCATTGAAACTGATGAGCTATGCTATGTGGAGGGTTTATGTGGAAAATGAGGATGGCCCCATGGGAGGGGCCAGCTGTTCTTTTTCCTGCCTAGTTAACTCCTAGTGGGACAAGCATAAACCCCACAAGTCAATGAAGAGCTGCGTCTGTCAGTGAACGTAGGAGAAAAGTCGATTTATTTCACCAATTCCATTCAAAAAGTGAAACTTGTATATTATATTCATTCATTACACACAGACTGATATGTTTCAAATGCTTATTAATTTTAATGATTATAACTGACAACTAAGGAAAATCCCAAATTCAGTATCTCAGAAAATTAGAATATTACTTAAGGCCAATACAAAGAAAGGATTTTTAGAAATCTTGGCCAACTGAAAAGTATGAACATGGGGGGAGTGGCCAAGCTAGGCATGTGAGCAGACCGTTCTCACGGAGCTCCCTACACTAATCCTGTACTTTATCCTTTTCCCGGCCGAATATACAGCTAAATTTCATACCGAAGAGTGCTGCTTGTACCCAGGATCGCGGGGGTGCGTTTCAGTCCTGTAAGCGATCGCCAACATGTCCAAAACAGGGAAGAACAAGGGCAGTGTGGTGGCACATGATGGACAAAATGGCGCTGACTCGGCGCTTCCACAGAGGACAACGAGGGGAGCAGAGAGAATGAAGGAGCAGGTAGCCAAAAGCAAACTGCCGAGACCGGCAGGTAAGGACAACCCAGGGGACATCCTGTTCTATACTAAAAGACTGGCTAACATGAGAGGGCAGGAGGAGGAGGAAGACAGGGTGGCCATAGAAAACACATAGGCGGATCTCTTTGCGGGCCTGGCTGGGGAAATGGAGGACATTACACTTCCTGACTCAGAACATGTTCAAGGGACATTGCATGAGGTTGAAGAGGAGGAACAGCCTACCTTGAGGCAAATCCTGCAGGCAGTGCAGAAGTGCGCGGTCTCGGTTAATATGGTTAACGACAATTTAGGGGGCCTGACTGAGGAAGTCGCCCTTCTGCGACAAGACATACAGAAGATTCGTGAACGAACGACCGCTGCTGAGGGGCGAATAAGTGATCTGGAAGACAAATTGCCGCCATTGATTCGTGAGACAAACGAAGCGACACGCCTGGCACGAGCGAACAGGGCAAAGACAGATGATATTGAGAACAGGATGCGAAGAAACAACGTTCGTATAGTGGGTCTCCCAGAGGGGGTAGAGGGAAGAGACCCCACAGAATTTGTGGAGCATTGGCTGCTGGACACCTTCGGAAAGGACGCGTTCACCCCGCTATTTGCAGTGGAAAGGGCCCATAGGGTCCCCACCAGAGCAATCCCAGGGAATGCACCTAGGCCTATGCTGGCCCGTATTCTGCATTCCCGGGACAGAGAAAAAATACTCCGCCTGGCCAGGGATAAGCCAGAGATTAAATATAACGGTGTTCGGGTGTCACTCTACCCGGACTTCTCAGCGGAAGTGCAGCAACAACGCTCTAAATTTTAAGACGTCAAGCAGAGACTGAGAAGATTGGAGTTGCCTTACGCCATGTTATACCCTGCAAGGCTGAGAGTTACAGCGGAAGGCAGAGCGCATTTCTTTATGACAGCCTCCGAAGCGGAGGCATGGCTGGATATACATGAACCGGAGCTGACACGCAGAGCTAGGAACGAATTGAACCATTGAAGGGAATATGGACACTGGTCTCTTTAGAGGAGCATACATCTCGGAGAGCAGCTAGTGTTTGCATATGAAGTCCTCGGCCGGGGACGTGTTATAGGCAGTTCGGAACTGTCATAGCTCCACTTGACGGGCTAACTTGGGACGTTTCTCGAAGGACAACGAGTAATGACACAATATAGTGTGGTGGACTACTTTTGGTTGTACTGCAGTTTGCGGCGAAGTTCAGGGGTACCGTTTTGCCCCTATGGACTGTTAAGTTTTTCAGTTGTGCGTTTTTCTTCTTTTGAGATCTCCTATTTACGCACAATTTTCTTGGAAGAACAGTATGGGTTCGAGATGAAACAAGAGGAGGGAGCTTTGGCACTGCTTACGATGGTGACTGATTTGCTACAGACATATTACTTCTACCCCGTTGGTATCATGGAATGTGAGGGGCCTTAGTAACCCTCTAAAGAGGATGATGGTTTCCACAATTCTTCGGAAATACCATCCGGCTGTTATAGGTCTACAGGAGACTCACCTCACTAAGGACACTGTGGGCTGTATTGGATACTCCTGGATAGGCCAGGCATACCATGCAGTTCATACCTCTTATTCTAGGGGTGTGAGCGTTTTGGTCCATAAATCCCTGGACTTCCAGGAGTTTCAGGCCTCCATAGACCCGGAGGGTCGCTATGTTTTTTTGCATTGTAGAATATGTGCCTTGATATGTGTGATAGCGGTAATTTATGTGCCTCCCCCGTTTTCTACTGATATATTGAGAGACCTGGTAGAGTTCACGCTAACAAAACCAGAGCTGCCGATATATGCAGTTGGGGACTTTAACGGGGTCATGGATTCCAGTGTGGATAGACACCCAGGAGGTACATCCTCAAGGCCTGGAAGGGGGACGGTGCTGTCTAGATTTCTGGAGGAGCTGGGGTGGGTAGATATGTGGCGTGCGAGGCATCCTCATACCTCTCAATATTCCTGCTTTTCAAAAACACATTTCTCCCTCTCTCGTATAGACTTGTGTGTTGGAACATCGCGGGCCCTGCAGAGAGTGAGCAAGATAGAATATACACAGAGAGGGGTCTCTGACCACTCACCTCTAATAGTATGGTTACAAGCTAGGGTGCCCACCACTCTTAGGAGGGCTCACTGGCGTCTCAATGCGTTCTGGTTGGATCTGATTCCGTCGGAGGAATCTATTGCTTCACAAATTAATACCCATTTTCGTGAGAATGCGGGATATGGGGATGCCTTGGTAAGATGGGATGCCTTTAAATGCTTTTTGAGGGGTGTCTGTTGCAGCCATTAATAAGGTTAAATCTAAGAGCAGGGAGCTGGAGGTTCAGCTGGTTAAACGGGTAGAGGATTTGGAGAGCAAGTACATGGCTAGCCCAACAGAGGATCTCAGGTCCTCGTGGATGGCAGCTCAGGATGATCTAAATAAACTCATTAACTTGAAGGCGGAAAGGAAGCGCTTCTTTTCCAAGGTCACGTTTTTTGAGGAGGAAGAGCAGGCGGGATGATTGTTGGCGAAGATAATTAATGTGTGTCCCTCAATTCCAGCTATCGGTGCCCTACAGAACACAGCAGGCCAATTGGTTAACACATCAGAGGATATTATGTCAGAGTTGGTAAATTTCTATAGGGGCTTATATTCTTCCAGGGTGATATATCAGCAGGAGGAACTCGAGGCATATATGGGGGGAATATCCTTGCCCCAAATTACAGATACACCAAGAGATGTTCTGGATGCTCCAATTACGTTGGAGGAGTTGCAGGAAGCAGTAGGCATGTTCCCTAAATCTAAGGCCCCGGGAGATGATGGATTGCCTATAGAGGTTTATCAGAAATATGCAGACATCATACTCCCTAGACTGCTGGAGGTGTTCCAGACGGCCAGAACCGAACAAAAACTAACCAGGTCAATGCTTAGAGCCACTATAGTTCTACTCTTAAAACCAGATAAAAAGGCCACGGATCTCAATTCCTATAGGCCTATTTCCCTGCTGCAAGCAGATGTCAAAATTTTGGCAAAAGTACTTGCCAGAAGATTAAATAAGGTAATAGCAGACATAATACATGATGACCAAGTAGGTTTTATGCCCAATAAATCCACGGTGGTCAACCTACGGCGTTTATATGTTAACATTCAAACCCCTGTGGACAATATGGGAAATCGAGCCTTGTTGTCATTAGATGCCAACAAGGCATTTGATAGTGTGGAGTGGGAATTCCTATGGGTAGTATTGAGACGGTTTGGATTGGGGGATACGTTCATTTCATGGATACGACTGCTATACGATCAACCCACGGCCACTATACGTGAGGGCGGATTGGTTTCTGATAGTTTTACGTTAAAAAGGGGGACGAGGCAAGGGTGCCCACTGTCACCGCTGCTCTTTGCTCGTGTTATAGAGCCGTTAGCAGCGAGGATCAGGGAGCATGAGGGCATAGTAGGGTTCAAACATGGGAGCATACAGGAGAAAATTCTACTGTATGCTGATGATATGCTGTTATTGTTGGGAGACACGAGTTCTTCCCTCAAGGCAGTTATGGATACGATCACAGACTTTGGGAAATTCTCTGGTTTAACAATTAATTGGTCCAAGTCAGCGTTGCTTCATCTGGACCAGGTGGAACACCAAGGGGTGGAGGCCGAGTGTCCAGTTCCGGTAGTCTCGAAATTGAAATACTTGGGCATAGTGATCACGGCGAGACCGGTAGATTATTGCCAACATAATATTCAACCTTTAATAGTGAAATTTTCTGATAGAGTGACCATATGGAACAAGTTGTGGCTGTCAGTGGCAGGGAGAGACAACTTAATTTAAATGGTTTTGGTGCCGCACCTGCTGTACCCACTTCACAACTCTCCGGTAGTGGTACCACTTAGGATATTCAGAATAGTTAACACTATTTTCAGATCCCTGTTGTGGAAAGGGGGGCAGGCCAGGATAAAATTAGAACAACTACCAAAACCAAAAGACCAGGGAGGGCTTGCTTTGCCTAACCCGTGGTTGTATTACTTAGCCGCTCAAACTCAACAATGGGTGGGGGGCTTAGAGGGGCAACCGAAAAACAACTCACTGAAAATAATGCTACAGTGGTGTGGGGTGGAGGCATTGGCAGAGGGACTAGAAGCGCAAAAATTTGCCAAATCAAACAAAAAGTTCCCAACGTATAGATTACTACAAAAGGTCTGGGATAAAACAAAAAAAGTACAAGGGGTGCGGGGGTATACCGCGTACAGCCCGATATGGGACAATCACTCATACCCGGAGTTGATGAAATTACAACACGCTGCTAGATGGCGAAAATGGGGAATAACTCATCTAAAGCATATATTTGAGAACGGTGCTCTGCTCTCCTTCCTCCAATTACAACGGAAATATAGACTGCCGCAGGCTATGCAATTTTACTACTTACAGTTGCAACATGCTGTGAGGGCCCAGGGGTCCCTGGACAGCCCTAGTATGTGCCCTACCCCATTGTTTGCACTGCTCCAGCAGGCAACGGTGACGAAGGGTTTAATTTCTACTTGATATTCTTCATTATTGGGACTTTACTTAGAAAAATTTCCAAGCACGGCTTGTGAACAGTGGGAGACGGATGTGGGTGAGTTGCCGGATGAGCTCTGGGAAGAAGTATTAGAGAATGTGCATATTAGCTCTCTTAATGTAGCGCAAAGAATGTCTCAGTTATATATTCTGCTTAGAACTCATCGCACTCCACTCAAACTACATAAAATGGGGGTAAGATCGGACCCTTTATGTACCAGGTGCAGAAGTGACGAGGGGGACCTTATTCACCTTCTATGGAGGTGTCCCAAACTCCACAGATACTGGCATTCCATACTGGCAACTATTAACAGGACATTACAAGTAGATATTCCGTTAGATCCTAAACACTGCATCCTGGGGGCACTAGATGGGGTTATTGATGACAAATTTAAGAAAGAAGCTGCGGCTAGGACCCTGTTTCAGGCCCATAGACTGCTCCTGCTACATTGGATTTCCCCAGAACCGCCTACGGTGAAGATGTGGTTGGAGCAAGTGGGTACGATGCTGCGATACGAAAAACAAATTTATAAACATAGAGGGAGCGCACTCAAATTCGAAAGGGTGTGGGGTGGTTGGTTGGATAATCCGGGACTTGCCCCATCGGACTTGATTATGGAGAGGATAATATGTTGACACTGTAGGGGGGTCCATTCAGAGAGAGAGGGGAAAGGAGCCTTATAGACAGGGAGAGGAGTAATATATTCCAAGATCTTTTGAGTCAAAGGGGAGATTACGGGTAATAAGAGGATGCCAATGAGTAATGCTTACATGTGTGTAATTAATGCCCTATTGTTCTTATAATGTACAATAATTGTATGTGATGGTTGGAGATCTCAATAAACTTGTTTTCTGATTTAAAAAAAAGAAAAGTATGAACATGAAAAGTATGAGCATGTACAGCACTCAGTACTTAGTTGGGGCTCTTTTCGCCTGAATTACTGCAGCAATGCGGCGTGGCATGGAACCGATCAGTCTGTGGCACTGCTCAGGTGTTATGAGAGCCCAGGTTGCTCTGATAGTGGCCTTCAGCTCTTCTGCATTGTTGGGTCTGGCATATCGCATCTTCCTCTACACAATACCCCATACATTTTCTATGGGGTTAAGGTCAGGCGAGTTTGCTGGCCAATTAAGAACAGGGATACCATGGTCCCTAAACCAGGTACTGGTAGCTTTGGCACTGTGTGCAGGTGCCAAGTCCTGTTGGAAAATGAAATCTGCATCCATAAAGTTAGTCAGCAGCAGAAAGCATGAAGTGCTCTAAAACTTCCTGGTATACGGCTGCGTTGACCTTGGACCTCAGAAAACACAGTGGACCAACACCAGCAGATGACATGGCACCCCAAACCATCACTGACTGTGGAAACACTGGAGCTCGTGGATTGTGTGCCTCTCCTATCTTGCTCCAGACTCTGGGACCCTGCTTTCCAAAGAAATGCAAAATTTACTTTCATCAGAGAACATAACTTTGGACCACTCAGCAGCAGTCCAGTCCTTTTTGTCTTTAGTCCAGGCGAGACGCTTCTGATGCTGTCTGTTGTTCAAGAGTGGCTTGACAGCTGAAACCCATGTCTTGCATACGTCTGTGCATAGTGGTTCTTGAAGCACTAACTCCAGCTGCAGTCCACTCTTTGTGAATCTCCCCCACATTTTTGAATGGGTTTTGTTTCACAATCCTCTCCAGGATGCGGTTATCCCTATTGCTTGTACACTTTTTTCTACCACATCTTTTCCTTCCCTTCGCTTCTCTATTAATGTGCTTGGACACAGAGCTCTGTGAACAGCCAGCTTCTTTTGCAATGACCTTTTGTGTCTTGCACTCCTCGTGCAAGGTGTCAATGGTCATCTTTTGGACAACTGTCAAGTCAGCAGTCTTCCCCATGATTGTGTAGCCTACAGAACTAGACTGAGAGACCATTTAAAGGCCTTTGCAGGTGTTTTGAGTTAATTAGCTGATCAGAGTGTGGCACCAGATGTCTTCAATATGGAACCTTTTCACAATATTCTAATTTCCTGAGATACTGAATTTGGGATTTTCCTTAGTCATCAGTTATAATCATCAAAATTAAAAGAAACAAACATTTGAAATATATTAGTTTGTGTAATATGAATGAATATAATATACAAGTTTCACTTTTTGAATGGAATTAGTGAAATAAATCAACTTTTTGATGATATTCTAAATTATATGACCAGCACCTGTATATACGATTGCCCCTTTTCCAATGTATTTTGTTATTAAAATTACTTTTCCTGTTAGCTACAAGTTTCTAAAACCAAAAAAGCCTCAAACCTCTGCTTTACAACCATAGCAGCAGTACGAGTATGGGACAAAAGTCCATATTTAAGACATCCTTGATGCTATACATTCAAATGATTTTGCACTGAATGAAGGTAAGGGTTACAGAATAAAGGTAAGGATGGAAGCTTTTCTTATTAATACATTAAGGGCTCATTTACACCAGCAGTGCCCTCTGAAAAGTACTTTGTGTTTGACATAGGGCATTTTGACAGGCAGTCGGGAGGTGTTAGGTTGCCTCCTCACTGCCTGTTTTATCCCCTATAAACCTGCACTGCATTGCATGCAGTTGCGGCGTGCCCCCATTTAGTTGAATGGGTGGAGTTCAGTGGAGGGGTGGTACTGCCAGCAGAACATGACTGGGGGGTCATTTTTGCTGTGATGTAAAGCATTGCCACGGTGGCATGTGTACATTCCCGCTGCCATTGCATGTTCAAAGGGAGCAATTGAGGGGCTCAAATACATGTTTTTACTGCCCCTCAACCAGAAGCACAAACCTAAAACAGATACTGAGATTTCTAAAAGCCCAGCACTGCTGCACACTTGGTAACCTTTGTATAAGTGACAAATGCAGAAAGTAAGTTCGGGTTTAATGACATCCTTTGTTGGCTAAATGACAGCACAGTACAACCCCTCTGACTCCCAGCATGCCTTGGTTTTTAGCAAGCAACAGTAGGAGTGAATCATAAGACCCGTCTCCCTTAATGTACTCCAAGAAAATGGGTTTAAGGCAGAAAAAAAATCCAATTATGTAATTGTACATTAGGGACACAGGATGAAGTGTTCAGGTATACTGGATCTTCACCAACACACTTTGGTATAATCTTACCCTTTATTCACATAAAGTAACAGGCCACCATTTCGGGGCAGGACTTGAAGAAAGGGATCCTGGAAGGTCCTGAAATGTCAGCCCATGATGCCTGTTATTTTCAGTGAATAAAGGACAATATTATAACTATACCCAGGTGTGCTGGTGAAGTTCCTGAAATTTATGATTACATTGTGGTGCCATCTACCAATTCGCTACAGCACCCGACAAGAACTGTGGGTGAGCCTGTAAGGCGTGTGACAGATAACAGTACAACTTCTCTTCAGGTACAGTGGGTTGTCCAAAGGTAGTATACAATACAGTACACAAAAGGCTAACAGGCCCATTAAAACTAAAAGGCTAACAGAATATCTACAGAACCACCTGAAGAACCTTATGACTAAGTTCAGCATCAGCTGACACCTGAACATCCAGCTGGTAAAATCGACTGAACATATGAGCATAAGCCCAGGTGGTAGCCCTGCAATTAGGAGAAACAGATGCCTGATGAGGAAAGGTTCATAAAGCACTAACTTGATCTAGTTAGAATGCTTTAATGGACAGGGGAGGAACCTTGAGATCATAGAATTGAACGAGGAATTGCCAAATCCATCTTCCTGGAGGTGGACTTGAGCAACACAGTCCACATCCAGACAATGGAAGGAAATTTCCTTTGGATGTTTTGCAGGACAGAGAGATGGTATAACAATGTCCTGGGTAGAGTGAAAGAAAAAAACAGCTTGGGAAAGAAAAGAGGCCTCAAAATAACCCAGTCTTTGTGTAGCTTAGTGTAGAAAAGGGTTCTTTACAGCTTAAAGTGATTGTAAAGGCTATTTTTTTTTAAATAACAGGTTTATACTCACCTGCTCTGTGCAATGGCTTTGTACAAAGCAACCCTGATCCTCCTCTTATTAGGTCCCCTGCTGGCGCTCCAGGCTCCTCCTCTTCTCAGTGTGCCACCATAGGAAGCCACTTCCTATGGTGGCACACCTACAAGCTGTATATGATCCAGCCAGGTTTGGCAAATAGTGCCGCATCCCTTCTAGTAGCAACAATTTTTTTTAGGCACTATAGAAATACCCATATACAGACATAAAAAATTAAAATATTACATATTTTATTTGTACATAATTAAAAAACACATTCAGGATAGACCAAATAAAACAGAAAGCTCTAACTATTCTCAGTTGCTTGATAATTGTACTACTTTCATCATCCGGTCTGCTTTTGCTACTCTTGCTCCTGTACCTGCCCTCCCTGTTAAGTGGGGCCATTTTGACGTTTATGAGATTCAGGATATCTGTTATTTCTTTGCTATTCTGGGTAGTTTGCATGACTGTCAGAAGATCATTGATGTATACTGGATTGTACAGTGTATGCTATTTTTTTATTGTCTTGACATGTTGGAGACTGCTGTTCTTAAATAGAATTGAGAATACATAGAAAGAGAATTTGTATAAAAAAAAAAAAAAAAAAAAAAAAAC
>BLSH010379909.1:516707-548555 GCA_018402905.1 Glandirana rugosa
AAAAAAAAAAAAAAAAAAAAAAAAAAGATATAAAACAAAGTCAGATGATGCTATATCCAACAAAGTAAAAACCACCATAAAAAGTATTGAGCAGGCAATAACAGATGCCACATATGATAAATGAACCCCAATGCATTTCAATTGTCAATTATTACTGGTCTTCATCAGGGGTCAGTACGGTGGTGAATTAATCATCAGAATGATTATTGGTGAATTCCTCAGTGTGGGTCTTATAGGGTAGGGTCAAAGGACACTAGCAAAAACTGAGACACGCTGGGAGTAGGAGGAGCTTTCGTTTGCCAGGCATCCATTTGTCAGGTTTGCATGGCTATCACTTGGTCTTCTGTTCACATTTTGGATGTTTTACCAGGTGAAAGGTTAGGCCTTGGCTGGTTTCAGTCATAAGGATCTTCAGGCAGCTCTGCAAGCTCCATCAAGCCCTTTCTGTTAACTTGTAGGTTTTCAACTAATAGCCTTTTGTTTGCTGTGTTGCCCACCCTTAGTTGGATTGCTTTTGGATGTTGCAATGTACCTGAATACTTCATCCTGCGTCCCTTACAATTTTACAGTTCAGAAATATAACTTCTTTTTTGATTCCATCGGCTTTTCAAGTTATTTTACTTTGTTTTAGATTAAATAAATGACTATGTTGTAAAGCACTGCGCAAACTGTTGGCGGTCTATAAATCCTGCTTAATAATAAGTAATCGTTTTCAGTATCTAGCAGGGTATTTTTTTTTTTCATTAGGTGGGGTGATGGCAGAGAACTGCAGAACTGAGGGTATTGTCCTCCTTGGGCACCCACATAGCTAAGCAAAAAAGTGTAAATCACAAGATGATGTGTACAAATTTCAGTACTGTCTGTGATACTTTTTTTTATTATTTGCACGGGCATGCAAATTTTCAGGACAACTTTCGGGGTGTCCTCCTTTCCTCATGATCCAAGCAGTACTAATAAAGAAAGTTTAAGCAGAATGTTAACCACTTGAGCTTCGAAAGGTTTTACCCCTGAATGACCAGAGCATATTTTGCTATTAAGCACTGCACTAATTTAACTCTAAATTGCATGGTCATGCAACACTGTACGCAAATGAAAATTTTATGATTTTTTTCACACAAATAGAGCTTTCTTTTAGTGGTATTTGATCGTCATTGTGTTTTTTTTTATTATATAAATGAATAAAGAACGAAAATTTAGAAAAAAATAAAAACCCAAAACGATATTTTCTGTTATAAAGTATATCCAATAAACAAAAAATAAATAAATAAATGTAGGCCAAAATGTATTCTGCCATGTCTTTGGTAAAAAAAAAAAAAAAAAAAAAAAAAATCCCAATATGTGTATATATGATTGTTTTTTTTGGAAAATTATAGCGTCTACAAACTACGGGATATATACTGGAATTTATGTAGGTATGACAATATTCTGGTAAAGGCGGTGATCAGCAACTTATTGTGTGACTGTGATAGTGTGGCGGGCTATCTTGCGCTAGCTGATGCTGGTACACTAACTGACACGGACATCAATAGTGACACTATTACAGTGATCAGTTTTTGTAAACGCAGAACTGTGACTGGCCACAGCCGATCAGTTGACTTTAGCCAAAATCATTGGCTGAAATCAGCTGACAAACTTGTGCTGTATCCAATCATACGCACGCCCTGAACCAGCAAGAAAGGCTGCAAGGTGCAAGTACATTGCCCGGCCTGGAGCGATGTGTGACATTTTTAAGGATCCATGAACACCAGGCAGCATAAACAAATGGCAGAACTACTGGCATAAAAAAGCCACATAAAAAATGCTCCTATGGACATACAATGACAAGTGTACAGGCGCGTTTGCGTTTATAAGCGTTTTTCCCGAAAACACTAGAAAGATGTACACTTAAAAACGCTTTGACGCACCAAAAGTCGCGTTTAGGTGCATCAAGAATTTTTTCTGAGCTCCTTTCAGAAAATGCACTTGTGATGTGATTTTTTTTTCCAGCTACACGCTCCCCTACAAATATGCCTGTAAAAAACATTCAACTGTACATAGGCTAGCACACAGTTGTTTCTACAGGCTGAAAGGAAAAAGGCCAAATGCCTGTATAATCAGTGTTTTTTTTTTTATGCCCAGTGTGCATGAAGCCTTAATGGATTCATATGGTTTCACAGTTTGCATTTTTGTTGCAAGGCTTGTTTCCTGTATTTACAACTTTGTAATCAGAGTGAAGTCTCCTGCTGATAAATTTATGTCTGAGGTTGGGTGGTTGCCTAAAAGCCAGCATTAGGGGCTGTCTGAATATTTATTTCAGGGTTTCATCCTCTGCTACGATTGACTGCAGCTCTTTGATTATCTTTCTTATCCCTTCTAGTGCTGGATTGTATGTGGTTACTAGAGGTACATGGTTATTGTGTTTTTTTCTGTGTATTGTATTGTATTCTTTGGGTTTTCAATGCCGTGTTTATGCTTGTGATGATGGGTTTGTCCTTGAAACCTTATTTATGGAAGGCATCTTCTAGTATTCTGAGATATTTCTGACCTCTGGGTCTGAACATATTCAGTGGTATCTGATGGCCTGGCTGTGTATGATGGCCCGTTTAGTGTGCTGGGGGTGCAAGCTGGTACTGTGGAGATAGTTGCATCCATCATTGGGTTTCCTGTATATCTAGGTGTGCAGTTTGTCATTCCTGATGGATACTGAGGTGTCTAGGAAGTTAATATGTGTGCTTGAATTGTCCATTTTTAGTTTGATGGATGAAACATCTTACTTAACATCCTGCTAAAACTTTCTGAATTAGTACTGCTTGGGCCTCGAGGAAGGGGGTACACCCCGAAAGCTTGTCTTGAAAATCTGGAAGTTAGTGCAAATAAACAATACTCATTGGTTTTTGTTGCAAGTGCACTAAAACAGATACAATCTACTCAAGCGTGAACACATTTGCACATCTTTTGCCAGGTGAAAAGGTTTCAATATTTGTTCTCAGCTATGTAGCACATTGGCTGTCCTCTAATTGGGTCTGTCATTGCCATTATATTTGGCCTCATTTACCAGAAGCTGAAATGTATATTGTGTAGAACCCAATCAACCCTAACAGCTTTTAACAGACATTTTTGTCCACAGTAGATTGTACATTTATTTCAGGAGTGGGCTAATTAAGCTCTCTACTCAGCTACATATTTCAAGAATAAAGAGATCAGGCACAACAGAAGCATAGTAGGGTGGGGACTCTACTTCCGTCTCCCCAAAAACTCCCCTTCCATAAAAGAGAACAAACAGACTTGTCTAGGGACATGGTATATATGAATACTGTGATTACCACTGTGATGTCATCAATGATTTGTTGCTGCTCCATAACTTGAAGCCTCAGGAATTCAATCTCTTGCTCCTGAGCATTGCTCAGATTATCCAGGGATGGGTGTGACTTCAGGGAACCCACAGTGGAAAACTTCTCCTTCTGGAAAACAATTCACAGAAATGGGTAATTCACATGATTAACTTTTACATTTTATTTATAGAAAACTACACAAATGAGTATGACTTTGTCACAATATTCGTATTCATTGACCATGAACACTTGCTGGCAAATAGTGTTACTTTCTTCCAGGTTCATCATGGGGAACTACAATTGTCATTTTCATTGGGTTAAGAGCAACAGACTGCCTGGTGTGTTCGCACAAATGTAAAGCCTGCGAGCGCTATCACACATTAAGGTCTGGTTCACACTGGTGCATTGTAGAAATAGATGTTTTAATGTGCCTGACCAGAAAAGCATGTCAACATGTGTACTGCAGTGCCATTTATTTTCAATAGCGCTCGATCGCACTAACACAGCGCACTGCAGTGCACTTATGTTGAAACACAACACAACAAACAGATGGGAGCAATGCAAACATTGCTTTAAAAAAGTGCCATGTACCATTTAGGTGTATTGAGGCTCAAAATGTTCAAAATGAATGGCCTTTTAATGCAATGCACATGAGTAATGTGTGGTTGAGGCACGTAGCCTGAACCAGCTCATAGCCTTACCAGTGGATTATAAAGATATGTACTGTGAGATTAGGGAGACTGCCATTACTGAAGCAAGTTATCAGATTATTGTGTTAATTCAGCTTTAATGAATTTGGAATCACTGACCTTCAAGAAGTATGCCAAAAGGAGCTATGTTTTCTGATTCGGTCAAGGACTCAAGGTACTAAAACCAGAGGTATTCATAGGAAGAAGCCACCAATAGCGGCCCTACATTATTTGAGGAAGTTGACTTTGTTCGATCAGTGGCACACATTCTAAATTACCGTGAATTACTGCACTAATCACAATGCTCCTAGCAATTTGAATGGTAGCAAATATTGGGTTACATACACTATATGCCAAATGTTTGTGGACATCTGACCATTACACCTATATCAGCTTGCTAGACGTTACATCAGAAAACATGGCCATTAAAATAGATTTGGCCCACTGCCATGCAGCTTTACTGCTTCTACCCATCTAGGAAGCCTTCCATAAGATTTGGGAGTGTGCCTGTGGGACACAAATGTCTTTGTATACCCTTCACTCGGAATACCTTAACTCAATCAATTGGAAGAGCGTCCATCTTCTTCAGACCAATTAGGTAGATGTGATGGTAAGGTGTAAACACACTGTTGTCCATACTGTGTATTTTCAATCATTGAAATATGACAAACATGTACAATTGTGAAATTCCTATACATATTCAAAGCCCAACTTAGCGCTGCATATCATACTATTTTACTATTTTTGGAAGATCAATCAAAACATGTCGGCTGCTGCAAAATAGAGGTGTGTGTGTAGAGCAGATTTATGCATGGGTCAATGGCTCCTTTTTCTCTAGAGGTGAGCAAAATGTTCACATCCACCTGAACCGCCAATCCTCTGGAAAACCCTGCTCCCCCATGGTCCAGTGGTGGATTGTTCCTGTCTATGGAGCGTGCTCTGAGTGTACTGATGCCAAGTACAGTCCATGTTCAAGACCAATGGACCGCAAGGGGGGGGCAGGAGCTGAAGGTACCGGTCTTGTGTGGGGAGGATCAGCGAGTCAGGTAAGTATATCTCCACTGTCCTCTCCCCTAGAACAAAATGAGCAGTTAACCTGTGCAGTGCAGAACAGCCCCACTGCACAGGGAAAAAAAAAATATTTTCCCAGAGTTCTGCCTTAAAGTTATCACAACAGGTTTAGAAAAGCAATGCAAGCATGCCAGTCAATACACTTTATTTGGTTATTGTTTTACCCTTTCTACACAGCAGCAGAAAAAATGGTAAATACAGAACCACAATTAAAATGATAAATGCCTGATCAGTTATAACCTTTACAACATTCCCGATATTGGTGGCATGACCCATAGGCACAACTTATAAAGGAAATTAGGGCAGATTTATGACATTGAGAACAATTTTGTAGCTCTTGAAAATGTAATTTACGCTGCTTAATAGCAGAAGCACTGTGCCCAACAGCGTATTTACTTTCATCATGACTTCTGTGTGTGACGCTGAATGCAATGAGTGAGATGACTCATCGGAGATTTGTTCTTATTGCCTCAAGTGTAAATTTAACGGTTTACCCATTTTTCCAGTACCATTCAACTTGAGTTTTTAGAGTAAAAGTGTTCAGAAATGGATTTAATTAAACTGACTTTTTTGTACAAGGATAATACAAATCACAAAGGATTTTTTTCTCTTTATCTATTTGAGCATCTTAATAATGTTACCTTGTTTGTCCGCTGCTCCACCTCTTGGTTAGAGTCCTAACTAACTGTTAAAGAGCAATGCACCCCAGCTTGTGCACATTACATGGACCATATGCACGCTTGCTGGTATGAACAAGCCATAAAGGTTCCCTTTAAGCTCCAAGTTATGCAGTTGGATGTATATATATTATATGAATAGCTTCTTACTATTTCTGCATTTTCTCTTGATAAGGCCTTAATTTTTTCCTCCATTCTTTGAATTGTCTGTAAAGTATCATCATTTTTTTTGGATAGCCTCCTATTCTTCTCCACAAGAGGTTTCACCTGACTTTCTGTCTCTCTGGAACGCTTTAGCTGGAAATAAACATATATAAATAAAAAGTTGGAGAAACTTCAAAAGATCTTGAGTTATCAAAAAGTATATTAGTGTGCTTTTTGAACTATTAAATTAACATGCAATGATGTGGACCTAAATGAACATACTTTGTTCATTATATTCAGGATTTCTTACCTTTAGCATATGTACATTTAGGCAAAGAACATCCAAATCATCTATTTCATGTATGTGTGGATGCAGCAGAACATGCATCTCTCAGGGATTCCATCTATGGGATCATTCCCAGTATTCCTTTCATTTGACTTCCCAGGCTTTGACTGGGTCTTGGGATAGTCAGCTTATGAGGATTGAAAGGACGGGAGTGCCAGGCTGTGGATATCAGTCCAGATATTTTTTTTATTTTTTTTACAAAATAACACATTTGGGGGTTATACAAGAATCCATCATCAGGGTGCAGCCAGACCAGTGACCCTCATAAGATCTTACTGAATTGACCCTGATGCATGTATAGCTCCTGAAGCATGTTGGGTGTTTCCATTAAAAGTAGTACTTGCATGGAGGTTGTATGTTCTCCTTTGGGTTCCCTCCAGGTGCTCTTACTTACACCCCAATCTAAAAACACATTGACAGGCTTGCATACAAAATCAGGTTTGTGAGTCTGCTTGACGGTGGCCAAGACATTGTAAGCTCATCAGGGAGTTCTCTGTAAAGAGCTGTATAATATGTAAGCGCTATGTTACTGAATCAAAATAATATCTCTGTAGAACCTGCAGCTCTCTTTGTTAGAGTCAGCTGGAGGTGTAAACAGCCTGCCAAATCTACCCAGAAGTACAATATCATTCCACTTTTAATTTATGAGAACCAAACCACAAATACAGGGTAAAAGCAGGCACTAGGTGTCCGCAGGAGTTCCCCCAATCACACTTCTTGACTTCTCTAAGGCCACAACTGTATTTTACCACATGGACACCCCTGGGCACTACTCAAGGGCCCTAGGTGCAAAGGAGGTCTCTGCAGCCCCCCCCCCCACTCCTACCAGCAGGGGAAATCGCATGTGGACAGAGCAGGTGATCACTGTGTTGGATGGATGAAATTACAGGAACCAATCTTCTGTGTGGCTTTTACTGTGGCAGCTGAAAGCCAGTATCTCCTCCTCCCTCTTGCCAGCTTACAGCTACTGCAGGGAGAGCCACACAGAAGATTGGTACCAGTAATTTCCCCCAATCTGCCGCACTGATAACCTGCTCTCTCCACATGTGATTTCCCCCTGCTGGTTGGGAGGGGGGGACTGCTGTTGGGGACCCCACTGTAGTCCCCCTGCCGTGGGCCTACTACGCAATGTGCTCTTCCTCCTCACTCCTCACAGGATTGCTGGCTGGGGAAGGGGGTGGGAAGTAGTAAATATATCATGCTTATCGGCCCCTTTCCTTACTTAAAAAGGAACTACAGTCTGCTCGCATAAATTGTAATAAAAACATATTTGCCATTTTGAAGCTTCCCTCCAACAACTTTGCATATTATTTTATGTATACTGTGATTCTGTACTTGCCAAATATGCTGCAGAAATCTCCCTCCACTGAGTCTGGCTGCATCAATTTTAACTGTGGGCAGCTGAAGCTGCTGCCTGTTCACTTCCTGGATTTACACAGACACACACATACAGTATCTCACAAAAGTGAGTTAATCCCTCACATTTTTGTAAATATTTTAATCCATCTTTTCATGTGACAACATTGAAGAAATGACACTTTGCTACAATGTATAGTAGTGAGTGTACAGCGTGTATAACAGTGTAAATTTGCTGTTCCCTCAAAACAACAACACACAGCCATTAATGTCTAAACCACCTCCAACAAAAGTGGGTACACACCTAAGTGAAAATGTTCAAATTGGGCCCAAAGTGTCAATATTTTGGGCTGGCACCATTATTTTCCAGCACTGCCTTAACTCTCTTTGGCATGGAGTTCACCAGAGCTTCACAGGTTGCCACTGGAGTCCTCTTCCACTCCTCCATGATGACATCATAGAGCTGGTGGATGTTAGAGAACTTGTGCTCCTCTACCTTCCATTTGAGGATGCCCCACAGATGCTCAATAGGGTTTAGGTTTGGAGACACGCTTGGCCAGTTCATCACCTTTACCCTCAGCTTCTTTAGCGAGGCAGTGGTCATCTTGAGGTGTGTTTGGGGTTGTTATGTTGGAATACTGCCCTGCGGCCCAATCTCCGAAGGGAGGCAATCATGTTCTGCTTCAGTCGGTCACAGTACATGTTGGCATTCATGGTTCCCTCAATGAACTGTAGCTCCCCAGTGCCAGGAGCACTCATGCAGCCCCAGACCATGACACTCCCACCACTATGCTTGACCATAGGAAAGACACACTGGTCTTTGTACTCCTCACCTGATTGCCACCACACACACTTGACGCCATCTGAACCAAATAAGTTTATCTTGGTCTCATCAGACCACAGGACACGGTTCCAGTAATCCATGTCCTTAGTCTACTTGTCTCCAGCAAACTGTTTGCAGGTTTTCTTGTGCATCATCTTTAGGAGAGGCTTCCTCCTGGGACAACAGCCATGCAGACCAATTTGATGCACTGTGCGGCGTATGGTGTGAGCACTGACAGGCTGACCCCCCACCCCTTCAACCTCTGCAGTAGTGCTGGCAGTACTCATACGTCTATTTCCCAAAGACAACCTCTGGATATGATGCTGAACATGTCCACTCAATTTCCTTGGTCGACCATAGCGAGGCCTGCTCTGTGTGGAACCCTGTCAAAACACTGTATGGTCTTGGCCACCGTGATGCAGCTCAGTTTCAGGGTCTTGACAATCTTCTTATAGCCTGGGCCATCTTTATGTAGAGCAAAAAAAGGGATTTTTTGTATAACTTACCGTAAAATCCTTTTCTCTTGAGTTCACTGACAGACGCAGCCTTCTTATGACACATGGGGTTATGCTCATCCTACTAGGAGTAGCCTAGGCAAAACAAACAAAAGTATAGGTTGGCCCCTCCCAGGGGGCCATCCTCACCTTAGCATATAATCCCCCTGCTCTGTACAGCACATCAGTTCGTAACAAGCCGTACAAAACCAACGCAGAGGGGTGGGTGCTGCGTCTGTCAGTGAACTCAGAGAAAAGAATTTTACGGTAAGTTATACAAAAAATCCCTTTTTCTCTTCCGTTCACTGACAGACGCAGGCTTCTTATGACACATGGGGACGTCCCAAAGCTGTGCCAATCAAGAGGGGTGGGCAAATCATAACAACTGTACCCAACAGAAAGACGCCCTCTCAGGCGGCGCTAACCGCGCCTATACTGCCGCTTGCAATACCTTGCGGCCAAAAGCAGCATCCGAGGATGCCGAAACATCAATTTTGTGCACACCTGAGACACCGAGGCTTGGTGTCTAAACGCCCAGGAAGTACTAACTGCCCTGGTGGAATGAGCCGTGACTGGGAATGGGGGAACCTTACCCCGAATCTCATATACATGAGTCACGGTCTTCCGTATCCAACGAGATACGGTAGCTGACAAGGCCGCCATAGCTTTGGGCGACCCTTCCGTCAGCAAAAATAAAGAATCAGACTTCCGAAAGGAAGCTGTAGAACTTAAATACACCAGCAAGGCCCTCACCACATCCAAAGAATGCAGCTCAACTTCTTTTGGATGTGACGGGTGCGGGCACAATGAGGTGAGAACAATATCCTCATTTAAATGAAAGGAAAAAACCACCTTCGGAAGAAACGAAGGGGAAGGCCGCAGAACTGCCTTGTCCTTATGGAGGACCAAGTAAGGTGACCTGCAGGATAATGCAGCTAACTCCGACACCCGCCTGGCGGATGTGATAGCCACCAGAAAGGCCACCTTCTGCGACAACAGTCGTAAGGGAATGTCCCTAATTCTTTCATATGGTGGCTTCTGCAACATAGAAAGCACCAGATTCAAATCCCACGGTGCCAAAGGCGACCGTATCCGAGGAGCCACATGACGTACCCCCTGTACAAATGTACGGATCAATGAATGAGACGCCAAGGGCCGCTGAAAAATAACCGCCAGGGCTGAAATCTGACCCTTAAGCGTACTTAACGCCAGGTTCTTATCCAGTCCTTGCTGTAAAAATGACAGTACTCTGGATACTCTATAAGAGCGGGGGTTCCAACCCCCTGCCTCGCACCAGGTAATATAGGCCTTCCAGGTCCTATGATAAATCTTACGTGAGGAATGCTTACGTGCTTTTATCATAGCAGGGATTACGGAGTCAGAGACACCCCTCTCCCTCAATACCTGAGACTCAATAGCCAAGCCGTCAAAGCCAGCGAGAGTAAAGCAGGGCGCCGGATGGGCCCCTGAGCCAGTAGGTCCCCGCGGAGCGGAAGATACCACGGAACCTCTGCCACCCTCTGTACTACGTCGGCGTACCAAGGATGCCGGAGCCAATACGGAGCTACCAGAATTGTCGGGATTCCCCCCGCCTCTACCCCGCGGTAGAGCCTCTAGAGGAGGAAAAATGTACAGCAACTGATACTGACCCCGAGGCCTGTGAAGCACTGCCCCCCGAAGGATCACAGCCGCGTCCGCGGCTGTTGCTGTGCTTCTTGTTCCGCCCTAATGGTTTACCTACGCCACCTCCGTGGCATTGACCGACTGAACCAGAACCGGGCGGCGCAGCCTCACTGTCCAACGGGACAGGTAAAGCCTGCTCGCTCTCAGTTCCGGTACCTACATCGACCAATTGAGGGGAGGACAACTTCTCCCCCCCCTTTAGGGCCAGAACCTGAATCCCCCAAACCAAGGGTTCCCGGTACTGACATTCCGACCTGATCGGCCTGTCCAGGGATAGAGGAGATTTGTTCCACCGCGACAACATTGCCTCTCGCAGGAGCCGAGTGTTCTGGGCGTAAGGTATCGCTTCGCAAGTCGACACCCTGAGCCCCAACACCCATATACAGAACCGTAAGGAGAACCACTGATGCGATCACAGGCTTCGCCCAGCCTGAAGCGTTAGACGCTTGCTCGGTGTTAGGGACACCCCTGTCTGTACCGTGTCCGGAAACAGACCCAGGTACTCCAGCCAGCAAGCCAGCGTTAATGATGACTTCTGACTGCTGAGCGCCTGATCGGCGCCTAGAAGCGCCCCCTGACGCTCCTGCGGGAGCCTCAAGTTTGAGGAGAAGGACTTTTCTGGGGGCAGAGAGCTGCTTGCAACCCCCAGAAACCGGCCCCCCACCCGCCTCACGCAACCCATCATGCGGAGGCAGACTTGTCCTCCGCTTTTTCGGACTTACGCTGCCAGGGCCTCTTGCTGTGGCCCCTGACCGCTTTCCCGGCCTTGCACGCTGGGCCGGGTGCCCGAAAAAACTTCTTCTGACCAGAAGAGACAGGACCCTGCCTACGATGAAGATCTCGTCGCTTCGGCTCTGGAAGGAAAGTACTCTTCCCTCCCGTGAAATCCTTAATTTTATCCAACTGTGGGCCAAACAGACGCCCTCCCTGAAAGGGCAAGTCTGCCAGAGCTTTCTTTGAAGCCTGGTCGCCCGACCAAGAGCGGAGCCACAGCACCCGCCTGATAACAATTGAAAAAACAGACATTTTTGACAATATGGGGAGAAGATCCAAAGCAGCATGGCATATGTAGCGGAGACCCTCTTCCAATTGTTGCACTCGCTGTACTTCAGCTTGTGCAAATTCACCAGACAAACTAGTGTGCAGCGCGGCAGCGTGCTCACGAAGAGACTGTGCCGCCATAGCAGTTGCTAGCGCTGGCCGCATGGCTGACCCAGCCAGCAAGAATAGTGCTTTAGACACTGTCTCTGTGTGGCGACCGGCCGCCTCTTTAAAGGATGGCGACCCCTCCAAGGGGATGGTGGTTGCCTTATTCACACGAGCCACGGCAGGGTCCACCACCGGGGAAGCCCATCTCTTAGTAAAGCTTTCCTCAAAGGGGTAGCGAACAGCAAAGCTTTTAGGCAAAGCCAAGGAACTTGGTGGCTTATGCCATTCCTTGAACACTGCCTGTTCAAACACCTGATCATAAGGGTAAGCCCTAGGGGACCTAGGGGGTCTAAGCGGTCCACAAACATATGCGGACTCATGCGACTCCCGTTTGGTCCAGTCGCATAGAGTCGCGAATATCAGTGATCAGTGCTTCCACTATCGCTTTATCCCGCAAACTAGGAGCCTCCTGATCCTCTTCGCCCTCTGAGGGCGGCTCACCATCTGAAAGATCCACAGGTGTGACCACTGAAGCGCTTTCTAGATCTGAATTCTGAAAAGAGGGGGGGGGTGGGCGCTTCTGGGGGCCCCTCAGAACAGGCACCTCTGCCCGGGGGAGGAACTCCCCAAACACCGCCCTCAGCTGTTCCAAGGACACAAATGCTCCTGGGGTGGACTGTAGATCTGCAGGTACCCCTGCCACAGAATTGCCAGCCTCTGACATCTCAGCCCGGCACCCCCGCTGTGTATCCACCATCTCTACCCCACAAATCAGCCAGGGAGACCCGGGCGGATTACACCCACCGCTACCAGCACCCAGGAAGCGCCAGCTATACTTGCCGTTTGATGCCTCAGCACTCCAACAGAAGAGCAATGCCCACGAACTGCTGCACGCCAGGAGCTTGTTACTGTGTGTCAGCCATGCTGTCCAAGCAAAAACCGGAAGCCCTCCCATTTTTAAGGACTTCCTGCACAAGGACTGCAGTTCTCCCAATCGACCACTGGAGGCTGCCAGAGAGGTGCAGATTCAAACGGTTAGTGCAAAGGTGCCTGCGGGGGATTTACACACCTGCGACCTTGTAACACTAATGAGTCACATAACACAGGGGAGGACAAAAGGCTAATTGGGCCCAATTTGGACATTTTCACTTAGGGGTGTACTCACTTTTGTTGCCAGCAGTTTAGACATTAATGGCTGTGTGTTGAGTTATTTTGAGGGGACAGCAAATTTACACTGTTATACAAGCTGTACACTCACTACTTTACATTGTAGCAAAGTGTCATTTCTTCAGTGTTGTCACATGAAAAGATAGAATAGAATGTGAGATACTGTATACACACACACACACACACACACACAAACTGCTTGCCTGCTCATTTCTCCTCTTGATGAATACACATGGATCTCTGCAGTCTCCTATCTCCACCCTCATCCAGCCCCCTCCAGCTCTACAGCTCTCCTATGACTCATCCCTCCTCCACTCCCCTGCTCCCCCCCCCAATCCTTGCTGACAAACTCTCAAAAGAGTAAGGGAGAGAGAGCTGTGCATGACAAGAAAGAGAAGTGGGCTATATAAGGTATTTACTGGTAGAAAAAAAATGTTTTACTATCCAATGTTAAAACAACGGCAGAAGATTCAATAGATGGAAAGATGAAAAAATGACTGAAGGTCCGCTTTGATGAGCACAGTGAGTGACCAGAACCGATCACTCACTAAGCTCATGCAAAACTGAAGCATAGTAAACTGTGTTCAAGTAAAAAAAATGTTTAAAAAATTTAAAAATATAATTTAAAAAATGAATACAGGGTAAAAGAGAGTCAGTGTATACAGGGGGGTGGGGGAGGGGGGGAGGCATTGTTTAAAGGGGGTGAATTTAAAATGGGATAATTCCCTGGTTGTGTTTAATTGTGGTTTCCAAACAAACTAAAAAACCCCACCCAATATGTAGCATAATTTAGCTACACCCACTTTTTTCTGTGGCGCGCACAGCATGCCGCAGGTTGCCACCTCCCTGGTAGGGACCGAAGTGCATTACTTTTCCCAGGGACCCATGATGCTATTAAAATGGCACTGGGTGGTGGGGCTTAATCTAAATGTGGGCCTGGATTTATGATTCCAGGTGGGTACAAAAAGATGCAGCGGACTTAAAAGCCAATATAAGCAGATAAAGCACAAAATGCACATTTTATCATTGCTGTCACCTTGGAAACATTTTAGGCCAAAGCTGTCATTTAAAAGGGGTTGTAAAGGCAGAAGGTTTTTTATTCTAATGCATTCTGAGCATTAAGATAAAAAGCCTTCTGTGTGCAGCAGCCTCCCCAGCACCCCCATTACTTACCTGAGGTCCCTCTTGTCCAGTGATGCCCACGAGTGTATCAGCTGTCCGAGATTTCCCCTCCCCGATTGGCTGAGACACAGCAGCGGCGCCATTGGCTGCCGCTGCTGTCAATCAAACTCAGCTAACCAATCAGGAGAGAGCGAGGGGGCAGAGTTGGGTCAGGGCTCAGTGTCTGAATGGACACAGGGAGCTGTGACTAGGCTGGGGTGCCTCCATAGCAAGCTGCTTGCTGTGGGGGCACTCAACAGGAGGGAGGGGTCAAGAGCACAACAGAGGGACCCGAGAAGAGGAGGAGGGCTGCTCTGTGCAAAACCACTGCAACAGAGCAGGTAAGTATAACAAGTTTGTTATTTTTTATAAGAAAAATTAATATGTGACTTTGCAATCACTTTAAGGCTAATATATCTGGTGTTTCAGATAACAATTTAGCTACATACCAGTTCATTCCTCTCATCAGAGAGCAGAGTATTCCTGTCCTCCAGCTTCCGGATCACCGCATATAGTTCTGCAATCTTTAGCTGGAATCTTCGCAGGTCTCTGTCATCTACATGTGTATCCTGTAGGAGAGAAGATAAATGTGACAAAATGAACGTACAACGCAAGATAAAAACGTCAAATCACAAATGAGTTATTTTACATGTCTATTATTGCATCTCAGGATAATTTCAGCATCAAATGTTCAATTCACATAACTATCACACTGCTGTAGAATCATTATAGTTCTACATGAAAGTCATATTTTATTTTGGAAAACCTTTATTTCTCATTATTTAGTATTTTATCTCACAATTTCTTATTTTATTTCCATGTGAAGAGGCTCCTATTTTCTGCGCTCTGCAATAGACAACTTACAGTAAATGTCAGCTGTGTTTTTAGGAGCAAAAACAGAGACAACTCTTTTTGAACTGACTTTTACATTCAGTTTAGCCCAAAACATAGATTTTGGAAATCAAAATTAATATTTTTGATGGGAGAATGCAACAATGAAAATGGCTACAACATTTGGCCAGTAGAATAATACAAAAATGACAGCAGATATGCATAGTTTGAAAACCACGTATCAGTGCTGGGTTGAAGGAGGGACATTAAAGTGTTGCTAAACCCCTGGACCCTGCATTCACTATATCTGGTCTCCCACAGTACAAAGAAAACGGAAATGCAATTATTTTTAGTAAATATAAACTGCTAAATACCTTATCTCATCAGCAGTATATAGCAGTCTTGTGATTTCTATCTGTGTCCAGCAGAGCACTGGTTAAAGTTTGTAGGAGGAGTTTTCATTCTCCCCTGATTGTCCTATGAGGCTGCATGACCTCTGATTTTCTGTCTAGAGAGTGCTGAAGGGGAGGATCAGAGAAGACAGGATCAAACAGCCTTTTTATACAGTGCAGAGGATTATCCCCTTAGGTTCCACAGTGAGTACAACAAGAATGCTTTACTGCATACAGTCTGACTTTACAGTTGTGGGTTTAGTAACACTTTAAGAAACAAAAAGACGGATGGCGGTTGGTATAACTAGCAGATGATGGAAAGAGGAGAGGCCTTAGCCATAACGTGCAAAATATATTTTAATTTTAAGTGGAGGTTAGGATATCAATTGGAGGGTCATTGGTTAACAGTGTGGTTTGAAACCATTGGGTATATTGAAAACATTATAACATCGATTGTTGAGTATCTGTAGGCAAGATTTGAATGAAAAATTCCCAGATGGAAATCAAGATTTTAATAAAATCTTTAATGAATTAAAATAAAAATGTGATTGTAAAAATGAATACATTAGTCTCATGCTGAGAACCACATTGGAACTCAATTCGACACCCAACATTATTGTGGTTGGTGGAAACCACCTGCAATTTTCAGTCCATGCAGGTAAGGTCACTTACTGCGACATGTATAATTGCTACAAAAGAAAAAAAAAATCCTAGAGTGCATCAACCTTCACTTAAATAAACCGTGTATCCATGTAATCCAAGTCAATGCTCAAGATGGGTTTGCCCAGTGCAGCTAGCCTAAAAACATCATGGGAATGTTTGAAGCACTGAGGGAGAGAGAGACAGCAGCGCTCAATGGGTTAAACCCAAGAAGTAAAATAAAATCAATAATTGGCGTGTAAAAAACTTGGCATTTATAAAACAGTTAATGCTCCTCATCCTCCTGGAGGTCTCCCCATATCCTTGAATGAGGTTTTTGCAATCCCTTTTTTTCACATGATTACTATTGTTGATGGTAGATGTAATGTTTGTACACCATGCTGCGCTGTACAGTGACTTTTCCGAAGGAGTTACAAATGGCTTTTTAACCATTAATGTGCTAATTATTGATTCTATTTTACTTCTAGAGTTTAAGCCATTGAGCGCTGCCGTCTCTCTCTCCCTCAGTGCTTCAAACATTCCCATGATGTTTTTAGGCTAGCTGCCCTAGGCAAACCCATCTTGATCATTCTACAATAGTCTTTTCCGGTGCGAGATCACCCAGTGTAATTCTGTGGTTATAGCAGACACAAGTGATAAGGCGTCACATATCCTCCACCGGTCACGCTAAATTCTCACCTTCCCTCATGGGCTCTTATTACAGGAGCCTCAATGCGCATGAAAAAGGTCAACCACTTGGAACCAGGGGGTCGTCCCACAGCAGGAAATGAAGGATCGTTTCCTCTTCAACACCTTCCTGTTCCCATTAATACCTTTTCCATAGGCACACGTAAGGTACGTATCCTCAAGATAATAGATCCCAGATAGAATGCTGTGTCTCCACTCCCCGATACATGAAATCAACAAAAATGCAACATCTAATGCTCTCTGCTTCAATAAGCCATTTTTTATTAAAGATCATGAACAGCGGGGTACTCACATAAAAACAAGAATTTTCACATGTTAAGCGTGTCTGATGTAGTGGACACTCCAAGATGCGTCCGCACTTGGAGACAGCGGCGGCTGCGGATGACGTCACTTCCCTTCTCCGCACGCGTATCGTCCCACCAGAACTTCGTCAGCGGATAGGGAAGTGATGCTCACTTCCGCTTTATATTGCCGCACAGTACAGCCCATAGGCCCAGAGCTAGTATCCGATTTAAGTTCCGCCTACTCTGGATCACTGAGTACAAGCTTCTCAGTGTCTCCCACCCCCTTCCAGCTTCTGTCAATCAACGGGCCAAAACTGGAGGAAAAGGAAAACTTTTTTCTAACAGGGGGAACGTAGACAAACTAATGATGATTCTCAATCCAATAGTTGAAACAAAAAAGACCTATTTCAAAAAACGGGGAAATATCACTTATACTGATATTACTATTACCGATAATTACGTAAATCCGCAACCATCGCTGTCTCCAACCACCACACGCCTATCTATAGGAACAATATATCCCCATATTTAAACCGCAAAACTGAAGAACCATATATAGAATCGCCCAATCCCCCATTTGGGCTTTACTAACAAGAGAAATACATTCTAAAATAGATATACATAAAATTACAAATAACAATAAAATAGAAGGAGAGTGAAAGAAATAAAAATTACCGATCTGAAATAAAACAATTGAGGTCAAACTCAATATTCAAACCTTCAGGTGCCATCACAGAGGTCTGATAGATCCAAAATGATTCCCTTTTACGAAGCTGCCTAATAAAATTACCACCCCTCCAGTGCTTCTGTACATGCTCGACACCCCAAAATTTAAATGCACTGGGGTCCCTACTATGATGTTTTTGAAAGTGCAGAGACACATTATGGTCCTTAAAACCTTTTCTGATGTTATTAACGTGCTCTCTCACTCTTACATGTAGAGGGCGTGATGTTCGTCCAATGTATTGGTGGCCACAACTGCATTCAAGCATGTATACTACCCCAACAGTCTGACAGGTGATGAGCTGATTGATATGATGCTCCCTTCCTGTTGCTGTGGCAGTGAAAACTTTGCGTTTTTTAATATTAAACTTGCAGCTCCTACACGCCTTACACCTTCCACACGCATAGAAGCCTTTTAGGAAGGAGAAGATACGGTTTTCCACCTGCCTAGGGGGATCTATCACCCCTGGGGCCAGCTTATCCCTCAAGGTAGGCGCCTTTCTATATACAAACTGGGGCCTATCTGGAAGCATAGGACCCAGTACCTTGTCCAATTTAAGAATGGACCAATTCTGCTGTATAATCCTTTCCACCTTTTTGTATTGCACATTATAATCCAGGATAATCCTGAACTGTTGACCATCTCCTAGATTTGATTTCCTTAATGTTGCATCAGCCACCAATGAGGATCTATCCAAGGCTTCCACTCTACTGATTTCTGTATCCAGAACGGCCCTATCATACCCCTTCTGTTGGAATCTGTTAGCTAATGTACTGCCCTGTGCCTGGAAGTCAGTTAATCTAGTACAATTCCGCCTTAACCTGATGAATTGGCCTCTGGGTATGTTGTCCAACCATTTGTGATGGTGACAACTTCCCAGAGGAATATAGGCATTCCTATCAATGGATTTGACATGATTGGTCATGCCTATATGGCCGTTCTCTAAAAATATTTCTGGGTCCAAAAAAACAACACGTTCCTGGCTCACTGTCCAGGATAAAGAAATATTCCTTGAATTGGAATGGATTCATGGGTAATCTAGATTCAAATTCAAGGAATATTTCTTTATCCTGGACAGTGAGCCAGGAACGTGTTGTTTTTTTGGACCTGGAAATAGACAACATAAGAAACCCAATCAACACACGCATAAATTTTGTCTAGTGATCCTCCTGGACCTTCCCGAGTTTACAAGTGGATATTGACAATACAGTAAAAATGGATACACCAGTGGCAAACCCCACCAGAACCCTGCCATCTGAGGTGGGTAATCTATCCCCACCCCAACCCCCATTTTTGTATACCTAGGAGCCACACCAACATCTCTGATCCCAAGGGAATCTTGATCCCTAGAAAAAAAACAATTCCAGTAATAACAGTTTACCACTACCACTTTTTACCATCCTGATATCTAATAGCTATAGCCCCCTATCAAGGGACTTCGATAAATACATCCAACAAGGAGCACGGCCCAAACTCCAGGAGACTATAGATAATCCAATTTCCCTGGGAGGAATGGAGCACGAGATAGCCCTACTGAACCAAAATTTTCAGACGTTTCTTCCAAAGGGAGCCCGAAAAGAGAAACAAAGAGGAGGTGTACACCATACAGAACAACAAAAAAAGAGAAGACGGAACTATCAGAGGAAAGTACTATAAAATTTTATAATTTATCCTCACATACTCTTACCCCTTATGAACTTCATCTACTTCGCAAGGATCTAAGTTTTTCTCCTTCTATAGGACCCAACAAATTTGGACTGTTTAAAGATCTGCATAGATTTATAAGACTATTGGCCCTAAAACGATACTATGCAGGAAATCCCTGTACCCATTATAACAAGGGCCAATAGACAATTGGGAAGGTAATAAACATTGAACCTACAGATGGAGATATTCAGGCAAGTGATCATATGCTGAAGATACTGGAAGAACTTTGGTAGGAGGGACACGTGGATGGTCTAGCTAGGAAGCCTATGAAAAACATAAAAGATCGCAACATTCCATTTCTTGATCTGGAAATTACACACCAATTTTAAACCTACTTCCACTTTCTTTCTTACACAATCAAAAAGCCCATACAGGCAGTGCCTGAGTTACCTACGGGTTGTGGACTGTAGGTTCATTCTTAAATCGAATTTGTTTGCAAGTCGGAACTGTACATTTCTAAGTGTAACTTCAACCTGTGCAGTGAAGTGGGATGTTCCGGGGACACTGCTATGTGTGCAGTTGTGCTATATGGGGCTCTTGTGGCTATGCTATGCAGCACTGTGGGATGTGTCTGGCGCTGCTCGGCCGTATCCGGGACCAGTGTGGAGCGCAAGCGGCCAGCAGTGTCATCACACCACCACCGTTCGTAAGTAGGAGTCATTCGTAACGAGGATGTTTGTAAGTCGGGGACTGACTGTATATCAAAACTTATTACCAGGCTGTCTATAAGGACATTTTAACCTTATGTGCTAACTCCACTACACAGAGGTCCAATAATCTATCGAAGACTGAATCTCAAGCCCTCAAAGATCTTGCTGCCAATAAAGAGATTATTGTCAAACCAGTGAAAAAAGGGGGCAGTATTGTTGTAGAGTACAGGGCGGATTATATGAGTGAGGCACATCGCCTACTATCGGACAATGAAACTGATCTTCAACTACCTATGGACCCCCTCCCAACATACCAGGAAGAGTTAAAAATTTTGGTTTATGATGCATGGAATGAGGGGATACTGGACAAGAAGGAAAGTCAATTCCTAATCCGCATGGACTGTAGTACACCTCATTTTTTACCACCTTCCCAAAGTACACAAATCTTTGGTGAATCCCCCGGAAGGCCGATAGTGGCAAGCACTTAAAGTTTTTCCAGTGACCTCTCGGTCTACATAGACTTTTTCTTACAGCCACTAGTATGCCAACTCCTGTCTTATACCAAAGATTCTGGTTCGGTGATGGAGGCTCTACAAAAGTATACATGGGAAGGTGGTTACATGTGGGCATCTCTGGATGTCACCTCCCTGTATAGGTCAATACCCCATGAAGTGGGCCTTGCAGCAGCCCAGTACTTCCTGACTAGGGATGGCGGTATGAATTCCAGACAGTCCACCTTTTTTGGTCAGGGGTATTGAGTACTGCCTAAAGCATAACTAACTTACGTTCCTTGATAATTTTTTTTACAAATCAGGGGCACTGCCATGGGGGCTAATTTTGCCCCCGTGTATGTAAATCTTACCATGGGCTACTGGGAGGAGGGACACATCTGGACCAACATCCCTTTTGCCAAGCACATTGTGTTTTATGGCACATACATCGATGATATCCTGCTCATTTGGAGTGGTGGTCCAGATGTGTTCACCTCCTTTGTGGCTCACTGTAACACCAATGAGCGGGGTTTGTCGTTTACACATGTAATTGACCCCCAGGAATTGGTATTGACCCATGATCAAGGAAAAATTATCACCAAGAATCACGTGAAACCGACGAGTGGTAACTCCTATCTCCACTACATGAGCTGTCATCATCTGAAGTGGAAGAAAAAGATTCCCACTGGGCAGTTTAACAGGCTGAGAAGGAATTGCTCTAAGTTGGATGAATACCTAGTTCAGGGTGAAAATATGAGGAAAAAGTATGAAAAGAAAGGTTATCCTTCTGAACTTATTCAGGAGGCACTCAGGTCACAAATGGACCCCTCCTCGAAGCAGGAAATCAGGACAAAAGCCCAGGAAAAAGACAAGAACGCAATACGCTTTGTGTCAACCTTCAATAGTAAATATAGATCTGTTCCCCATATCATCCAGAAACACTATAAGATTCTACTATTGGATCAACAACTGGCTCCTGAACTCCCGTCAGCCCCACAGATTACCTTTAGAAAGGCCCGCACAGTGAAAAATATAGTGGCCCCAAGTAAGATCAAGGCCCAAAATAAAAGATCACCTTTGGACATCAGGTCCTACTTCGATGACCGGACAGGCACCTTCCAATGCAAAAAGAGGGGGTGCCTAACCTGCCAATTCATCACACATGGGAGCACGCAAGTCACTACCAACAAAGGCAGAGTCTACCAAATCAAACAAACAGTTTATAACATGTTCCACTGACTGTCATATATGTATTAAGGTGCCCATGTAAAATGTTATATGTAGGCCGCACTATACCGTCCCTTAGGGCCAGAATCGGGGACAGCCGGAGATTCATTAAAAAGGAAACGAGGAACATAGCATGCTATGACATTTCCATCAGGTCCATAACGACAACATCAAATGCCTTGAAATCTTTGCCATCAAAACAATTCCAAAAGGGTCACTTACCGACAATGAAAGGTTTTCTCTCCTATGTAGGAGGGAAACCTTTTGGGATTTACATGCTTGAGTCACTTGCACCAAATGGCATGAATGAAGAACTCCAGACAACCAAACAGTCTCAACTAGTTATAATTCTGCATTGAGTCCATATTTTAGTTTAAGTTCTGAGTTTTTTTTTCTTGTAATTGTGTCCCATGAGGACACCCTTTTTTCCTTTGGTTTTTTTTTTTATTTTCTTGTAATTTTGTCCCTTGGGGACACCCTCTCTTGGGGAGTGAGTTAATGATTGCTTGGATTTAACCATAGTGCCACCCTTTTCAGCTCCTCCTACCCCTCCCACTTCCTCTTATGCTCCCTTCCTCTTTTACAAAGATATTTAAGAGCCATAAATTTTATGGCCAGTTGACTTTGATAAAGCGAAGGAGAGCGAAACGCGTCAACCTACTCTACCCCCTCCCCTAATTCACCCCATTCAGCCCATGGTGTCCCCCGGGAACCTCACATTGAATTTTTTGCTGACTGACAGCGTGAGGAGACTCCACCTGCTTCAATCCCCATCTGGTGTCTGGATTACAGCCCTGTGGATCAGCTGATCCATCACATGATTTGATTCCCTGCACAGAGATCTTCCTGTGGCTATCCAGCTGACGGAGGTAGTTCGTCACCGTCCTGGTCTCTGTTGGGGCTCCTGGCTGCTCAGTGAGTGAGTGGTGACGGCTGGTCTGCCCCACTCACACACAGTGCGAGCAGCTCCGCTCCACACCGGCTCTACCCGCACTCCAGCGGCAAAGGTCTTGATTGGTGTCCCACCCTGCTTGCCTACAAGGCTCCTATCATATGGGCTCCTGTCTATGGAGGACACATATTGGAGCAGCAGTCATGTGAGAGCGGCTGATTTTCGATCCACAGTCCGGGCAATCAGAGGCTCCTCGCCCTCTTGGAGGTCTCCCCATGTCCTTGAATGAGGTTTTTGCAATCTCTTTTTTTCACATAATTACTATTGTTGATGGTAGATGTAATGTGTGTACACCATGCTGCGCTGTACAGTGACTTTTCCTAAGGAGTTACAAAAAGCTTTTTAACCATTTAATCAATGCCAAGTTTTTTACGTGCTAATTATTGATTTTATTTTACTTCTTGAGTTTAACCCATTGAGTGCTGCCCTCTCCCTCCCTCAATGTATAATTGCTGACATTCTCAGCTTTAGACACAGATGTCAAACAATATGCTCTTGGGTTTTCCTGTATCTGAGATCTGGATTTCTGGTGAGGAGTCTACCTGTATAAGGCAGGGGTGGAGGCGAAATATGGGACATCTTATAAAAGTAGACAAATCACTTAGGGAGTTTTTCTGCTCACATACACTTACTTCAGTGTTGTCCCATCTATAGAGAATAATGGTCTTTCTGGAAGCATGCACTGAGCTGGAGCTAGTAAGCCCCATCATTTTCTACTGTCAAACCTGCACACATGCAACAACTTAGAGGAGAACAGATCTCCACAGAACATACATACTGCTAAGGAACTAGCAGAGTCCAATCATCCATAAGGCAACCTAGGCTAAAGCCGAAGATGCTGTGGATGTCTAAGGAGGCCTAGCTACAACCATCAAGCTCCTGCAGTAAACCTGGTGGGTACCTGCCAGGAGGATGCATTTGTGGGAAAATGCTGTCTGATGGGGTGGGCTAAGCCCCCAATGCCAATGGGGCAGCTTTTCATGTCTAACACAATTCTTAAGACTTGAAGAGATGAGGGGGCAAGGTTGCCACCTTGGCAGAAGTGCAATTCTGCTCTAACGTGTCACTACAGTAAAAAAAAAACAAAAAGCAGTGAGAGCTGTGTCTACGTCCGAGGTCTGTAATTCTACCAAGAACTACATCATATGAACACTTTCCATCTTTCATTCACCTGAAATTTTATTTTAAAGCCCATCTATGGGCACATTCGGCACCTTTTTATTTTATAATATATTTAATAATATTTTATTTGTATTTTTTTTGTTCCAAACAAGATTAATTGAGAAATAAGAATTCTTGAACATACAATATAAAGATAAGACAGCCATACAACAGGTTACCAGGTACAGCAGCTTAGGCATACCTCCCAACTTTTTGAGATGGAAACGAGGGACACCTATTAGTAAAAGTATGTAGGCATAGGACACACCCCCTGCCATGCCCCCTTACAGGAGAATTATACAAAAAAAATATATTAGTTAAACCCACAAGCGTTTTTTTTTATATTACTACTATTCCTTTATATTTGCTTTTGAAGTTTACAAATGCAGCAATTTACAAATTGGATGAAAGGTTTAGCACCGGGAAACACTTTTTGATAGATTAGTGCATTTTATATATAAATATATAGATCAGACCAAAATGAGGGACAAATGAGAAAATAGGGACTTTGTTCCAAATCAGGGACAATCCCTCGAAATCAGGGTCAGTTGGGAGCAATGGTCTAGGTGCTGTTGTTACACAAAGCCATAAAAGGCGACATGTATCAATCAGCTGATAGTGGATATCAAATAACTGGCCAAAGCCTGAACCAGTAGGTAATGAGGCCATTTGAAGGATAAAAATAAAAATAGAGAATAAAAAGAAGAAAAGTGGAAGGGTAGGAAATATGCACAAGGCAGGTTTAGCTAGGATAAGGGGGTTTGTCAGGGTACAGAAAAATGCAAATGTGAGGTTTGGTACACTGGCCACTCTTAACTAAAACTTGAAGAGGAGGAGGGAGGTGGCGTTTTAGGTTAGTAAATGTTAATTGAAGAGTGGAGAGAAGGTGGGGGGTAAGACACGTGTTGAAGGTAGGGAATAAGGATAGGTAAGATCATCATGGGGTTGCCGCAAGATCTTTCCACCTTTCACAAGACTGTTCAGTTTGTGTATGGATTGGAGCAGTGACAGCACTTGCCTCTTTAGCTTTTACAGCGTGACCCATCAGTTCGGATATGTCAGCAACTCCGGTGGGAAGCTCCTTCTTTGGACTGCTGTGGTATCGCTCGGCTTCCTTGGCCTGAACCAGCTGTTCATCCAAAGCTTCCTTCTGCAGCAACAGCTTCTGCGTGTGACCAGCCTGCACCCCGAGCTCTTTCTCCAGCGCCATTATCACGCGATCCTTTCCTTTAATTTCATCCATCTAAGAGAGAAAGATCAGACAGCCTGTAACACAGCACTCAGAGGCAAAATAAACAATACGATAACAAGGGCAGGAACTTATTTAATGTATTTCAAATAAGTATTTGTACTGTGCCGCTCTACGGATTGCATTATAGTTAAAAGAATTTGTGCTGCCATACAATTTGTATTAATTGTAAGCCTGCACTAGCAAACAGCAGCTGGTGAAACAAACTGTCAATGGCATTAGTTACTATAGGATATAAAAAATTATTGTCCTTTTGAAAATCATATCATGGGGATATGGAGATGGATGGTAGGAATCAAAGGCTACTTTCACACTGGGACGGGGAGGAGCGGTAGCGGTAAAATGGCGCTAATTAGCGGCACATTTACCGATATTATAGCGGCGCTATGCAGGTGGTAGCAGAATGCTTTTAACCCCCGAGAAGGGCTTAACAAGGGGTTAAAATCACTGCTGCTCGGGGCTTCCAAGGCGGGGTACAGCCACTTCAGGAGCACATCCATTGCTTTCAATGGAGGGGGCAGTGTAGGAGCGGTGTACACACTGCTCACCGCACCACCCTAAAAATGCGGCTTGCAGGACTTTTCTTACCATCCTGCAAGCGCACCGCCCCAATGTGAAAGCACTCGGGGAGAATGGGGGAAGAGTTTTTCAGGCGCTGCACAGGCGCTATTTTAGCACCGCAGCGCCTAGAAAACGTTTCGGTGTGAAAGTATCCAAATATTCATGGAACTTAACTCTCCCAATCAACATTGATTATTTTTACTCGCCTACTTTTAAATGTGACTTTACACCTACAGGACTAGGATTTTGATTGTGTATCCCTCTGGAACGGCCTTCGGAGTAAAATGACTTGTCTTACGGTTACTCGGAGGCGGTTTGCCTCCCCTAACACACTGTATGGGCTAATCGATTAGACGCTTTATTATTTTCTCTTTATGTTTATGCTATTGACTCTAGATACCCTGCTCTTTCCCTCTCTCCCCCCTTTCCCATTCTCTTTTATATCCAAAACTTGTAATATTTGGGTGCTGACCCCAGGGTCGCTTATTCTGGCATGAATATAATTTGTTTAATCTACCATTGACATATGCTTTGTAAAGTTATTTGGATGTGATTATTCTTACATTTCTCAATAAAAATTTTATTGGCAAAAAAAAAACAAAAAACATTGATTATTGTTAATCCTTATGCTGCTAGCCAAGGTGGATAAAAAACAATGATATTGTATTTTTTTTATTTAAATCAGATTTTTTTTGATTTTTATCAAAATGTATTTTAATACAACGCGTTTGGAGTAAAAATCTATCTAAAGATAGTTTTCTATTTAAGCCACATTAATAATTGTGTTTATGCAGCATAAAACGGAGCTTAGTTATGTAGCATGAGGCTGTATAATCTGCAATATTTACATTTTTGGTAAACTCATTCAATGAATCCAAGCTCTGCAAGCTGAGATAACATGCACTGCATTGATGCATTCACACATTTTCACAGTAACCATGAGATAAAACAAAGTTCAGGAATATTCCTTTATCCCATTTCTTTGCAAATCTATGTACACTACAAACTGTATGATTGAATCGGTTCTGATATCGGTGTTTTACTAACCTCACAGTTTTTTTTCTAAATAGCAAACCTTTGTTTTGTTTGCAAATATTAAAGATTCTAACTACCTGCAAGAATAAGTCCTTACATTTAAAGAGCACCTGTCATTTCAGATCCATCCTGGCAGTGCCTGTTAGCAGGCATCCACTCACCTGCTGCCGCCACGTCCCTCACCTTGTTGTGTCACCGCCCCATCACCAGCCGTCCCATTAAAGTGAATGGGACTGTCGGTGAGGCAACAGAGGAGGAGCCGTTGCGGGACAGAGATGACAACTGCTCTTTAAACATTATGATTTAAATCTAATTGATTTAAATCAAACCTTTTTACTAGTGATTTAAATCATGATTTAAATTGACTTGAGTTAAATCAAATCCACCCTGCTACTAGCATTCGTAAACAGATAAGAAAGTAAATCATAATTTACTGGATTTAAAGTTTGTTTTTTTTTACATTTTCTCAGTTTCTTCCTGGGCAAATGATGTCATACATTCCAGAAGTCTTCAAGAGGGGAGGAGAGGAGTGGTTCAATCATCTAAGCATGCATGCATGAGCTAAGGGCAGATGGATTCCAGGAAGCAAATGCTGCATGAATCATTTGCCCTTACTCAATATGGCCACAGCCAGAAATGCTAGGGGAATGTTTTCTCAACAAAGTAAAGCATGGAGACATGGATGGAAGGAGTAGTTTGCTTTGAATGTTAAAAATTAATTAAATTGTATTTCTGGTTCCTGGTGCTCAGATGCAGTGAAGATCCACTTTAACCAGTTCTTGACCGCGCTATAGACAAAAGACTGCTACAGCTCAGTACTAAAATTCTGGGAGGGCGTCTATGGACGTCCTCCCGGAACCATGCTCCCTGGCGTGCGCATCGGGCGCGCTCTGTGATCGCTGTAAAAAGCCAATCACAGTGGCCCTTTACCATGTGATCAGCTGTGTGCAATCACAGATAATCACATGAAAACAAAACATTGCCGGTTATTGGCATTCCTTTCATCACACGTTGTTACAGCGCGAGGAAAGGAGAGCTGGTAACCGGCAATTCTGACAGGGCACTGATCATCAGTGCTGCCTATCAGTGTAGCCTCATTAGCGCACATCAGTGAAGGAGAAAAATTACCACTTGCAAAATTGAATAACAGAAACTAAGAAAAAAGTCTGTTTTTAAAACTTTTACATTTTTTTTATAGTTTGCTTAGCAAAAAATAAAAAAACGCCAGTGGCAATTAAGTACACCCCACATCAGACCTGGAGCCACCAAAGTTTTGGAATTTTATGCCTAGGCGATGTTTATACTAGACAAGTCAGAACGAAAAAATTATATTGGGAATCAAATTTATTCTATTCAAAATTTGAATTTTGGAAGATGGTTATATTCTTTCTATTCCATTCTTTTATTTTCTGTTCTATTCTTTTACATTCTATTCGAATTCTAATTTATTCTATTAAAAATTAGAATTTTGGAAAACCGTAATATACTTTTCTATTGTTTTCTATTATATTCGATTTTCGATTCTTTTGTATTTGAATTCAAACTTATTCTATTTGAAATTCGAATTTCAGAAGCTGGTTATATTCTTTATCTATTCTATTCCTTTATTTTCTATTCTATTTTTTTCTATTCTTTTATTTTGTATTCTGTTCTGTTTAACTCTATTTTCTAGTCTTTTTATCTGCTATTCTTTTCTATTCCATTATTTTCTATTCTCTTCGGAAATTCAAATTCGATTAGAAATCTATTCGAATACAAATTTCATACAATTTTTTTTTTCATTATTTAGGATTTGTTTAAATTTGTCACTAATGTCATTTGGAAATTTGGATACATCTGTATTTCCGAAGAAAAAGTAGCTTGAATTTTAATTCAGAATGAAACAAACAGCATACGTCTAGTTTATATGGCTGGCTAACAGAGTGTATTTCATTACGCTTATGCCGAGCAATGTTCTTTATTGTTGCCACCAATCACAGCAACTGCTAAGCGCGTTTGATCCTCATTGGTGGATCACCAATGTCTCAGTGGCAATATTTTTTTTCTTTTAATATAAGGATTTCTTTAGATTAGAGACCATCTGCTATTCCCTGCACAAGACCAGTCCCTGTGGCCCCTGCACCCCCCCCCCCCGGGGTTTAGCAGTCTTGTGTGGTGGACTGTCACTGACATCATCATGCCCACAGACCTCCCCTGGATACAAGGATGTCAGGAACAGTCCACCATTGGATCGTGGGGGAGTGCCATCTACAGGTGGAGTGGAGGATTGGGCAAGTATACAGCTTTCTCCAATCCCTGGACTGGATGCCTCTGCTACAGGGTTTCCTAGATGTCTGATTTCTTATGCTGCTTATGCTCTACATGCCTCCACAAACCTACTTAATTTGAGATGCCAATTTGTTTTTATCATACAATAAATGTTTTAACCACTTCCTTACTGGGCACTTAAACCCCCCTCCTGCCCAGACCAATTTTCAGGTTTCAGCGCTGTCGCATTTTGAATGACAATTGCGCGGTCGTGTGGCGTTGTACCCAAATAAAATTGATGTCCTTTTTTCCCCACAAATGGAGCTTTCTTTTGGTGGTACTTGATCACCCCTGCGTTTTTGAAAAAAGAACAATATTTTTTACTTTTTGCTCTAATAAATATCCCAAAATAAAAAATAAAAAAAAAATTATTCATTGGGTTTGGCCGATTTATATTCTTCTACATATTTTTGGTAAAAAAAAAATCGCAATCGGCGTTTATTGATTTGTTTGCGCAAAAGTTATCGCGTCTACAAACTATGGGAATTGATTTATGGCGTTTTTATTATTATTATTTTTTTTACTAGTAATGGCGGCGATCTGCGATTTTTAGCGGTACTGCGATATTGAGGCGGACATGCCGGTCATTTTTGACCCTTTTTTGGGACCAATGACATTTATTCAGCGATCAGAAATTTAAATGTCCACTGATTACTGTATAAATGTCATTGGCAGTGAAGGGGTTAACCTGCAGGGTGCAGTGAAGGGGTTAACAATGTTCCCTGGGTGTGTTCTAACTGTGGGGGGGATGGGCTGGTCGGGACATAACAGATCTAACTGATCCCAATGACAGGGATCAGTCGATCTGTTTGTCCCCTGTCACAGAACGGGGAACCGCCGTGTTTACATCGGCGGTTCCCCGTTCTACAGCTCTGTAAGGCGATCGCGGGTCAGGAGCGGACATCGAGTCCGCCCGACCCGCGGGCACGCCCACGCAGTGTGTGGCGGCCGCGCGCGCCGCCGCCCAGAGCGCGCAGGGGGCGTGTGAAGGGGCGGACGTCCATGGACGTCCACCCGGATTTTCAGATCCGCGCTGTAGACGTCTTTTGTCTATAGCGCGGATCTGGACAGGTTAATGCTGCATCAAGACAGGCAATTTATTTGTATGGACCACGGTTTCTCTTGGAGTTCAACTTTAATGGTCAGTTTTAACTGGAGCACATCTTTCAAATGCAGACATACACTATATTGTCAGAAGTATTGGGATGCCTACTTTTACACGCACATGAACTTTAATGGCGTCCCAGTCTTAGTCCGTAGGGTTCAATATTGAGTTGGCCCACCCTTTGCAGCTATAACAGCTTCAACTCTTCTGGGAAGGCTGTCCACAAGGTTTAGGAGTGTCTATGGGAATGTTTGACCATTCTTCCAGAAGTGCATTTGTGAGGTCAGGCACTGATGTTGGACGAGAAGCCCTGACTTGCACTTTTTGCTCTAATTCATCCCAAAGGTGTTCTATTTGGTTGAGGTCAGGACTCTGTGCAGGCCAGTCAAGTTCCTCCACCCCACACTCACTCATCCATGTCTTGATGGACCTTGCTTTGTGCACTGAAGCACAGGAGGGGGTATCCCCAAACTGGTCCAACAAAGTTAAGAACATGAAATTGTCCAAAATGTCTTGGTATGCCGACACCTTAAGAGTTCCCTTCACTGGAACTAAGGGGCCAAGCCCAACCAATGAAAAACAACCCCACACCATAATCTCCCTTCACCGAATGATTTGGACCAGTGACATGGATGAGTTAGTTTGGGGTGGAGGAACTGACCTCAACCCGATAGAACACCTTTGGGATGAATTAGAGCCAAGATTGTGAGCCAGGCCTTCTCACAAATGTGCTTCTGGAAGAATGGTCAAACATTCCCATAGACACTCCTAAACCTTTTGGACAGCCTTCCCAGAAGAGTTGAAGCTGTTATAGCTGCAAAGGGTGGGCCAACTCAATATTGAACCCTACGGACTAAGACTGGGATGCCTTTAAAGTTCATGTGCGTGTAAAGGCAGGTGTCCCAATACTTTCGACAATATACGGTTGTGCTGAGCATGACATACCATTCACATTATCAGGAAGAGGAAATCTGTAAATGGAACACAAGAATTTCTACATTTGTTACACAAGCTCCTTTGCATCAAACTTTGGATGAGTCACTGAACAGTATCCAAAGTAACAGCCAGTTGTCAAGGCAACCAGCTTTTGTACAGAAGGCGCCGCTCTGTAAATTGCAATCTGTAGACCGGTTCTGATGCTTTATCCTTAATATGATGTGATGTCAAATCCAACGGCAAGAACTCGGGGACGGCCCACCATGTAATGTCCCCGCCATTTGATTTATTAATGCACACGCCTGAGCCAAAACAATTCAGACAAGGAATCACCATCATCTGCCAAGAGTGTGAATTACTGCTGAGAATGCATGGGAAACAAAGAGCACCTGTCACACTGCCAGAGGAAATTCTGAAGTCAGCAAATAGGATCAGCACTTCCTTTATGTCCCCAGTCCACGTCTAGCAAGGAGGCGCAAGCAGCTTTACTAAACTGTCCCAGATGGGCCATGTTTTGCCAAACACCTTGAATCTATCAACTGACCTGGACATTTATGAATGGGTCATCCTGTGCAGGGAACATTTCTGGGCAAGGTTACAATTGGGCTTTTTCACATACAGTGCCAAGTATTCATACCCCTGAAATGTTCCACATTTTGTCAGGTTACAACCAAAAACGCCAATGTATTTTATTGGGATTTTATGTGAGAGACCAACACAAAGTGGCACATAATTGTGAATTGAAAGGAAAATGATAAATGGTTTTCCAAATTTTTTTACAAATAAATATGTGAAAAGTGTGGGGTGCATTTGTATTC
>BLSH010379909.1:548565-558632 GCA_018402905.1 Glandirana rugosa
GCCCCCCCCCCCCCCCCCGAGTCAATACTTTGTAGAACCAATTACAGCTGCAAGTCTTTTTGGGGATGTCTCTACCAGCTTTGCACATCTAGAGAGGACATTTTTGCCCATTCTTCTTTGCAAAATATCTCAAGCTCTGTCAGATTGGATGGAGAGCGTCTGTGAACAGCAATTTTCAAGTCTTGCCACAGATTCTCAATTGGATTTAGGTCTGGACTTTGACTGGGCCATTCTAACACATGAATATGCTTTGATATAAACCATTCCATTGTAGCTCTGGCTGTATGTTTAGGGTCGTTGCCCTGCTGGAAGGTGAACCTCTGCCCCAGTCTCAAATCTTCTGCAGACTCTTAACAGGTTTTCTTCTAAGATTGCCCTGTATTTGGCTCCATCCATCTTCCCATCAACTCTGACCTGCTTCCCTGTCCCTGCTGAAGAAAAGCATCCCCACAACATGATGCTGCCACCACCATGTTTCACGGTGGGGATGGTGTGTTCAGGGTGATGTGCAGTATAGCGTTTTGCTTTTAGGCCAAAAAGTTCAATTTTGGTCCCCCACATGGCTTCTCACAAACTGCAAACAGGACTTCTTATGGCTCTCTTTCAACAATGGCTTTCTTCTTGCCACTCTTCCATAAAGGCCAGATTTGTGGAGTGCAGGACTAATAGTTCTGTGGACAGATTCTCCCACCTGAGCTGTGGATCTCTGCAGCTCCTCCAGAGTTACCATGGGCCTCTTGTCTGCTTCCCTGATTAATGCTCTCCTTGTCCGGCCTGTCAGTTTAGGTGGACGGCCAGGTCTTGGTAGGTTTGCAGTTGTGCCATACTCTTTCCATTTTTGAATTATGAATTGAACAGAGCTCTGTGAGATGTTCAAAACTTGGGATATTCTTTTATAACCTAACCCTGCTTTAAACTTCTCCACAACTTTATCCATGACCTGTCTGGTGTGTTCCTTGGGCTTTCACGATGCTGTTTATTCACTATGGTTTTCTAACAAACCTCTGAAGGCCTCACAGAACAGCTGTATTTATTCTGAGATTAAATTACACACAGATGGACTCTATTTACTAATTAGGTGACTTCTGAAGGCAATTGGTTCCACTGGATTTTAGTTAGGGGTATCAGAGAAAAGGGGGCTGAATACAGATGCACGCCACACTTTTCACATATTTATTTCTAAACAATTTGGAAAACCATTTATCATTTTCCTTCATGCCACTTCACAATGATGTGCCACTTTGTGTTGGTCTATCACATAAAATCATCAATAAAACACATTTATGTTTTTGGTTGCAACATGACAAAATGTGGAAAATTTTAAGGGGTATGAATTGGTTTTTCAAGGCACTGTACATGAATCCAAGGCTGAAACAACTAATCAACATAACCAATTATAATTTATTTTCAAAATAGTTTTCAACTATTTTTATAATGACTTATTTGATCAGCTGATTAGTTGGCCTGCATACAGAATGCATGATTTGTTCACATATGAGAAAATACAAGGCAGCACACAGTGTAGAATTTGTGAGGAGCAATGCATCATGGGACATGTAGTCCTGGGCAGGAGAAGGAAGTGATTTTAAAAGTTTGCCGACCATCCGCCGTCATTATACTGCAGCAGGTCTGCTCTCCTGCGCAAACTACCATAGGTGTACATCGGTCCGTGCATGGGAGATTGCGCCGATGTCCGCTGCGTATACAAACAAGGCGGATCTCCGTTCTGCCAGATGACGTCAGAGATCTTCTGTTCCCAGTGATGGGGAACAGCGATCTCTGTCATGTCCCTGGAAGCCCACCCACCCTACAGTTAGAACGCACCCAGGAAACACAGTTAACCCCTTCCCTGCCAGTGCTATTAGCGCCCATCAGTGCAGCCTCATCAGCGCACATCCATGAAGGAGGAAAATTACCATTTGCAAACATTTTTTTTTTTTCAAAATTTTCGGTCTTTTGTTTGTTTAGCAAAAATAAAACAGCTACACAGCGTTGCATAACCGTGTAATTAGCATATAAGGGTATCCGTTTATGAAACTGTGATCAGCGGTGATCCCAAGGATCACCGCTGATCACAGCTCATTTTCGGTTTATGAATCAGAGATATTCGGGAGAGAACACCTTCTCTGCTGATTATCTCCACACATGGAGAAGCTGTGATTGACTGACACAGAAACGGACAGTTTATGAAGCTGCGATCTCTGCACTTCACTGGCGATCTGGGTCAGAATTCACCCTCCCCGATTGACCAACTCAGAGGTGGTGAACCGGGGGAGTGAAGAGAGAATCCCAGGGAAGGAAGAAGATTATAGACTTCCTTCTGCCTCGTTCAGACCCCCCCCCCCCCCCCCAAACACATTAGCCATGTCCCCCTGCCCTGTATATGTGCATATACATATATATGATGTGTGTATGTATATATATATATATATATATATATATATATATGTCTCATGAGATTCCGGTATCAGGGGGCATTCTCCACTGGTTGAACCATTTGTAGATCGCTTCACTTCACAAGAGGTGAAGCAATCTACACCGCTTCATAAACTGGCACCCAGAGGAGAACAATCTCCTCTGTGAATGCCGGAGAACAAAGCAGTGGATTTTTTACACTGCTTCATAAACGGACACCAAAGAGTGAGAGCGCTGAAAGCAGAAGATTGGCCTGGGCAGGAGGGGGTGTATGTGCCCAGTAAGCAAGTGGTTAATATATATTATTTGCACGTTAGATTTGGCACGTTTATTTTATATGAAATATTTTGTGTATATATTTTATTGAAGCCTCTAATGATGTGTGCGAGTCACCTATGCAGAGGGTATTTATGAATATGCATGGATACATCTTACAAATGTTTTATTAATTTTAGTGCACTAATTTATGTTTTGTTGATTTACATTTTTTGGAAGCGTTTGGATTAGTAGGAAGCACATCTGTATTATCAAATTACCTTTGCAGGAGAGCTTGTTCTGTTCTGTTGAAAAAACAACAGACTTGCTGGCTGGATCACCAAGTTAAAATAAAGGAAAAAGCTTGAGGCTGGGTTCACAGCATTGCGAATTGGATGCAGGGCCGCATCCAGTTCACAATAGCAGGAGATTTTGACCAGCTCTCTATTGAGCCGGTTCACATATCTCCGCTGCGGCTCCAGTGTGAATTTGCACAGGAGCCCTGTGCGTCCTTTGGTCCGTTTCAGGTCCGAATTCAGCCAAAAATTCGGGCTGAAATCAGACCTGAAACTGTGAACCAGGGACACACCGGACCCATGCTGGGAGCCATGCGAATATGGCGTGAGCCCAGCCTGAAAAAGAAAACAAATGCAGAATTATTAAGCTGCAACATAATAAAGGTTTGATTTGCGGTTTAATACTGCTTAAAGGAGAAGTCCAGCCAAAGCTGGTTTGGCTGGACTTCTCCTATGGATCACAGGAGTGCAATTCATTTTGCACTCCTGTGCCCAGTTTTCAGCTGAGAGCGAACTGAAGTCTCTGAGACAGCCCCGCTCCACCCCCTCCAGAGCCCAGCGCTTCAGTGAGCGCGGAGGGAGAAGAACAGAGAGCTGTGAAAACTGAGTGAACGGCGATGTTTTATTGATCAGTTTTCAGTGCAATGGAGTCAGAGGACAAATGCAGCATTGGATCCATGCTGCATCCACCTAGGTAATTATAAGGCTCCATGCACACTGGACGCTCTCTGGGCATCGGATTTTTAGTGGCAGATAACATTCTTTAAGCAGTGTTTTGAAAGCAGCATTTATCGACGTCTGCGTTTGAGCGGTTTTTTTTTTTTTAAAGCGGAGTTCCACCCAGAAATATTTTTTTATATTTTACTAGTCCTTTCAATATAATGGACAACATTTGGAGAAAAGAACATTTTTTAACCTACCAGAATTGTCCTGTTGCTAGGTGGGGTTTTCTATTCTGCCACTTCCTGCTCCTCGGCGCTCCGCATCACTTCCTGTGACACTAGGGCTCCTGGGAAATGGAAGTCATCATTTCCCAGGAGTCCAAGGGCATCCCTTTGTTCAGAAATCGCGCTATTTCCTGTCGCTGCCTGTCATTATGGCAACCAGACGTAGACTCGGCTATGCGGCCGCCACTCCAGTGCGCATGCGCGGAATCTAGAAGTGCATGATGGTTATCCAGCATGCACTTCTTTCAGGAAAAGATGCCAGGAAACTACGGATGGGCTTCAGATGCCCTCAACTAAAATGGAAACGGCCAGATGAGATACAAACTAAATTTTAAGTAAAAAATACATTAAATGACATAGGCGGTTTGAAAGCAAAGAAAAATACGGTTACATCTATTGGGTATTAAAAGAGTGGATGACAAAAAAAAAAAAACTCAGGGTGGAACTCCGCTTTAACTACATTAGCTTCCATTCACTACAAAAAACGCTGGACGCTGATAAACGGCTGTTTAGCGTCGTTTAGCGGTGTCCAGAAAAATGACTCCTGGACGCCAATTCAGGGCGTTCAGATAACAGCCCAGAAACGCCACTGCTGTTAAATGCCAATAAACGTCCATGTGTGCATGACACATAGGATAACATAAAGGGGCGTTTTTGGGCTGTTAAAAAAAACGGTTGTTTAACGGCTTCAGTGTGCATGGAGCCTTAATGGGGGACAAGACGGGTTTACTTCATCAATTGAAACTATGAATTCTGTTGTTTTCTAAAACCAACAATCAGCTCTGGTATAAAGAGTACTCCAGCCTCCACTGGACTTGAGTGGGCTCAGATTAATACAGCAATAATGATGTGGTTTTTGGTACCAGTGAACTCTGCAAGGGACTCTACAGTTCAGATTCTAAATCAAAACTACATACAGGTACATAGAGGGGACACAGCCCAACTGCTCGGCACTTCACTTTATCTAGATATTGCTGAATTGCACCGGTAACACCAATTTCTAATGTAGTCTCACCCAGAGAGTGCACAATATAGGATATGGCAAATAAACTCAAAGTGACCCTGTGAGGTGCTCTGTGAAAGCTTGCAGTGGATTACAGGGTAATCAGGTTAAAGAGGAAGTAAACCCTGATGGGGTTTACTTCCTCTATGTTACCCTGGAATGTAAAAGCATAATGGGCAACTATGCATTGCATATTAGCCCATTATGTGCCACTTACCTGCATTGGAAGCCTGCAATGTCCAGCAATGTCTCCGCTCCAGGCCACGTCTTCTGACCCTCTTCCTTCCAGAGCCACGGACTCCGGCTCTGTGACTGGCCGGAGTCACGTGACGTCACTCCCATGCAATGCGCGCGGGAGCCGCCAGTCACGGCACGATCATAGTGAAGGAACGCCACGGAGGCCGTTTCTTCACTGCGCATGTGCCCGGTGACGTAGACAGTACACTGTATATCTCCTGAACCGTGCAGGTTTAGGAGATATGCAGTGCACCTACAGGTGATCTTTATTATAGGCCTACCTGTAGGTGAAAGTGGGTGTCACGAGTTGACAACCCCTTTAACCACTTCCACACGGATCGCAGTATATTTACTGTGGCAGTGTGGACGTGTCCTGCGAATCGCCATAAATAAACGGGGATTTGCAGAGCGGCAGCTAGGGGTCAAACGCGTGCGCGCCGCACTCCGGAGTGCGCCCGCGGCTCGGGCGGCCCGATGTCCACCGGCGAGCCACGATGAGCAGCCAGAGCCAAAGAACAGGGAACTGCCGATGTAAACACGGCGGTTCCCCCCTCTGTCAGTGGGGACATAGGAGATCTACTGATCCCTGTCATTAGGATCAGTTAGATCTCTTATGCCCATAACAGTCCAGCCCCCCCCCCCCCACAGTTAGAACACACCCAGGGAACGCAGTTAACCCCTTCAACCCTGCAGGTTAACCCCTTCACTGCCAATGGCATTTATACAGTAATCAGTGGATATTTCAATTTCTGATCGCTGTATAAAGGTCATTGGTCCCAAAAAAGTGTCAAAATGGTCCGACATGTCCGCCCCAATATCGCAGTACCACTAAAAATTGCAGATCGCCGCCATTACTAGTAAAAAAATAAATAAAAACCCCAGAAATTAATTCTCATCATCCGTAAACGCGGCAACTTTTGCACAAATCAATCAATGAACGCCGATTGCGTTTTTTTTTTACCAGAAATATGAGGAAGAATATAAATCAGCCAAAACCAATGAAAAAAAATGTTTTTTTTTACATTCCTTTTGGATTTGTATTTTAGCAAAATGTAAGAAATTTCGTTTTTTTTGCCAAATTGTCTCTCTTTTTTTTTTGTTTATAGCGGTGATCAGAAATGACGCAGAGGTGATCAAATACCACCAAAAGAAAGCTCTATTTGTGGGGAAAAAAAGGACGCAACGTCACACAACCGTGCAATTGTCAGTTAAAGCGACGCAGTGCCGAATAGCAAAAAGTCCTCTGGCCCTAACATGGGAAATCCTTCCGGGGCTGAAGTGGTTAAGGTGAATTAACTTTTCTGACTTTCTCAAAGTAGATCACACCAACTCATACTCTTAGGCTGGCCATACACTATACAATTTTCTTGATCGATTTTCCTTTAGATTTACCAAAACCATATAATGTGAGGTCAAACCTAAGCCTTTTCAATTTGCATGCAATCAGATAGGCCCTTGCACTACATAGTTGAAGGTAAATCTAAAAGGAATTTGAATAAGAAAATTGCATAGTGTATGGCCAGCCTTAGACAAATGTCCAAGTAGACCTGTCTGTAAATTAAAAACTTTAAAAGTATATTAAAGTGTAAACCCTTACATCTACCCATTGAGGTGACTGGCCACAGAGATGAATCATATCTCCTCCTCATACATTATACCCGTTTATCTACATCTGTCTTTCACCTACATCTATTCAAAGTGCAGAATTTACACAGAATCTCTCAGCTCATCCCCCCCCCCCCCCTTCACACAGCATGCAGGTACAAAGAGGAGGCTGTCAATCACCTGAAGCTCCCTCTGCTGTCACCATTTTTCTCTTGGTGTCAGGAAAACTTGTCACAAGTGACTTATGTTTATAGCAGAGGAGCGAAGCGGCAGACAGAAATGACACTTGGTGCTCTGGATTAGGACAAGTACACACTGTAGAATGATATGCTTTGTTCATATGTCATGTCTGAGGTTTACAACCACTTTAAGTAAAAAAGTTTGATATTAACCACTTGCTGACCACCCTACAGCAGTTTTACAGGATCACATGTATACACACACACACACACGCGCGCTGATCTGTGAGCGCAAGGCACTCAATGAACAGAGCCTGCTGGCAAGGCTGGCAGAACAGAGCTCTGCCTATGTAAACACAGGGACTCAAATCCATCTCTTACCCTATTAAAAGCAGCACACATCGTAAACACAAACACTGGCTAGGCACACATTTAACCCCCCTCCCAGCCAGTTATATTAGTACAGCGACAGTGCATATTTTTAGCACTGATCACTGTATTAGTGTCACTCAAAAATGTCAGTCAGTGTCTGATTGTCCGCCACAATAGCACAGTCCCGCTACACTCGCTGATTGGCACCATTACTAATATACAAAAAAAAAAATTCCAGGATATATATCCCATAGTTTGTGGACACTATAACGTTCGCATAAACCAATCAATGTACACTTATAACTATAAATGAGAAATAGCCACCCACACTTGCAGTGCTGAGAATGTGTAGTACAGTTTGATATGAATTAGGGCTCTTTCACACTAAACGGGCTCCGCTGCTCAGCGGGGATCCATCCGTTGATCCCCGCTGAGCCGGCGGATGACAGGACAGTCTCTGCAGAGACTGTCCGGTCACAGCTCCATTCTCCTCTATGGAGAATCGGATGAACACGGACCGTCTGTCAGTGTTCATCCGATCCGATCCGCCAGACGGATGAAAAAATAGGGTTTCCATCCGTCTGTTTTAGGTGGATCGGGTGTCAGCGGACATGTCACCGCTGACATCCGTAGCTCCATAGAGAGCAATGGAGCATCCATTCGGGTCCGCCTGAAAAACTGACAGGCAGACCCGAACGATCCGCCCGAGTGAAAGGGGCCTTAGGCCACTTTCACATTGGGGCAGTAGCGGTAATTCGGGCGGCAGTGGGCCGCTTTTAACCTCCCTGAAGGGGTTAAAAAGGGGTTAAAAATGCCAGCGCGCGGCACTTCTGAAGCGGTGTTGAGCAGCTTCAGAAGCGCTGGCCATTCATTTCATTGGCAGGGGCAGTAGAGGAGCAGTGTATACACTGCTCACGCATCGCCCCAAAGATGCTGCTTGCAGGACTTTTTTTTTGTGTCCTGCAAGCGCACCGCCCCAGTGTGAACGCACTCAGGCTTTCACACTGGGGACACAGGAGAGGCCGTTTTCAGGCGCTTTACAGCCACTATTTTTAGCGCTAAAACACCTGAAAACACCTCAGTGTGGAAGTGGCCTAACTGTGAAATGGTGTGGCAGTGGCCAGAAATAAAAGTGAAAACACACAAACTTGTCACAGATATTGCAGCATACTTCATCACCACAAGATGGCAGTGAAGAGAATTCATAGCATTCTCCACCCTCTTCACAGAGGCATTAAAGTGAACCTGTCACAAACTCAAAACTTTCGACAGTATAATTTATGTTAACACCATTTTTGAAAAAGAGATCTAGTATTAAAGGGATTTTTTTTTTTTTTCAATAAACATGTCATACTGTTAATGGCTTTGAACAAAGCAGATCCAACACTCCTCTTCTGGGGTTCCCCCGCTGGCTCTCCTTGCTTCTCTTCTTCAGCGAGTACCCCCATGGGAAGCCACTTTCTATGGGGGCACGTGTGGAGTCTTGGTCTATAGACACACACACACAGCATGCCTCGGCACTGCCCCATCACAGAATTTGATTGACAGCAGCAGGAACCAATGGCTCCTGCTGCTATCATTCTGTCCTATGAGGAGGGAGAGAGCGGGGAAAGACACTGCTCTAGAGCACAGAGCTCGATCGTGATTGGGCTTTGATTAGTGTAAGGGAGATCTGAGAAGGGATCCTGTGGCACAGAAGGTTTTTTTTTTTACCTTGATGCAGTCTATGCATTAAATGTAAAAACCCTTAAAGCATTTGCTACCCCAGAACTTTATATTCCGGATATGGGTCTTCTGTACCATGTACATGTATGAGAAAGTCTCCTGTTCTCTTTGTATTGCTTCCCTTATGTGAAATCCCTGGTGTTCCTGCCAGTCCCTCTGCTTTCCTATCAAAATCTGACCACACTAAGCAGGATAGTACAACATGGCCAGTTCTCTAGCTTATGCTGGGAACTCCTCCTGCTCTCCTCCAATGATCAGACTTGTCCCGACACGTCCCTGCTGCTCAGCCATTCACTGGGAAGATCATTGTGCTGCTGCTTCTCCTCCCCCCAGCTCTAATGCAGCTGAGAACAGAGGGAATGTGATCACCCAGGATGCCTTGTTCTACTATTTAATGTAGCCATTTTGTAGGGCTCCTGATTTGACATGCAGATCTTGCCTAAGTGCAAAAATCACTTTAACATGATGATGGAAAATGGTTACAATAATAATACATTTCCTGGGATAAAACCTTTTTTGGAATTTATTTTAGAAAAAAAAATCTCTTACTGTCCATAGAAACCGAAGTATCTGCAACAAAAGACATGCAGAATCTATTATACAGAAATTTGTGTTCCAAAAAACTCTAAAACCAGAGTGGTAAGAGTTGTTGAGGACTGCTAAAGTGTTTGATGATAATGTAAGAAGTCTATATTTCTACTGTGAAGTGACAGATGTTCTCTAGAAATTTACCGGGAACTTTGTGCGACATGAAACTAAGGTGATGTTGTGTCTAGTGCTAAAGTGGGACACACAGACACCGACTTACGCAAGATGAATAGACGCACATACCGCCACATTCTTGTAGACAGTGAAGTGTCATCTTTATATCTGAAGAATGTAATAGTAGTTTGTGAAATCGTCAGGAGTTGTTGAGAATGGTGAGACCAAAATCTCAAAAAACCTTGTGTTTAAAGACATATTATCTAAGACGTACAGAAAACAACGTCTATGAAGCCAAAGATACCTGTCATTCTCTAAAAAAAAAGATTTT
>BLSH010379909.1:588635-599101 GCA_018402905.1 Glandirana rugosa
GGCCACGAAGAGGGCCGAGTGGACTCGCTAGCCACTGACCCTCTTTCTTAGCGGACGGCGGCCTACGACCACGGTCTCTAAAGGCTCCCTGTCTACAGGGAGCCAGTAGAGATACCGAGAGCCTCCGGGCCCGCGTGCAGCACTGCAGTGAAGGCCCAGAGGCTTCATTTGTTCTCGGCAATTTCCCCTTCCTTTCCGACTTTAGCAGACAAAAAAAAAAGACTAGAGTCGGAAAGGTCGGACATCCTATCTACATCCCAGAATATCTGGGACGTAGACAGGTATTTCTCCTGGACAGTGAGTGAAAAGGATAATGTTCCCTACAAATGTAAGGAACATTATCCTTATTTTCACTAGTTTTTTTTTTTTTAATTTCACTTTCACATTTTTATTTTTTTTTATTTTCATTTTATTCTTTATTTATTATTTTTTTATAAAAATTTCGCGGGGCAGGGACGCTCGAGCGTGTGTCTTCGCTTGCGTATGCATTCAGCGCGGGCGTATACATTTGCCACAGGTTTGGTGTGTACACTCCATAGCGGCGCACGCAATCTCACTCTCGTTATTAAGATCGGGTTCTGGAGGAGACATTGAGTTTTGTGGATTGGACATTTTTAAAAATTTCGTCGCGGATACCTCTAAAAATTATTGGTTTCAAGCCGCGGTAAGGTGTTCAAACGCGTTAAAATTTTACACTGTACAAGAAAAAAAAAACAGACGATTTCAGCCTTTCCTTCCCCTTTAACGGCTCTTGTTTACTTCGGAGACCCGGAAGTGACGTCACGACGTGCGCCCGGGCCTCCGAGAGCCATAGAGATGACCGAGGGACATCTGTCCCTCGGAAATCTCTGGCACCAGCATCCGGCGGCAGGCGATTCTTTCTCCCAGTCACCGATCGCTCAGGTGAGCCGGGAGAAGCACCGGATGGCGGCGGGAGGGGGGGGGGCGTCCCCTCCCGCCGCCTGTAAGAACGATCAAGCGGCTGACCTGCCGCTATGATCGTTCTTACGGTGATGGGAATCGCCTGAGGAAAAAAATGATACCTCACCTGAGGAAAAAAATGATACCTCAATGATGCCTGCAGGTGCCGGCATCACTGAGATATCACCACTGAAATCCCAGGACGTCCATGGACGTCCTAGGATCTGAAGTGGTTAATTTCTTCATCTCAATTCAGGACATGTGTATCCCTGTGCACTTTCATGCGCTCTGGTGCGTTTTGCCGCACTCCAGATGCATTCCATACAGAAAAAGTGCAGCAATGTGCATGTGTTTTTGATGAAGATTAACCAGTACAATACCAGACGCTTTCACCCCCTTCCTGCCCAGGACAATTTTAAGCTTGGTGACAAGCATAAAAATAAAAAAATAAAAAAAGTTTATATGCTGTGCCCGGAGCGATACAGTGTTACCACAGTAGAGCTGCACAGTTCTGGCCAAAATGAGAATCACAATTTTTTTGCTTAGAATAAAGAGAACGATTCTTTCACGATTCTTGTGGCATAACATCATTTTTCAAATTATACAAAAAAATTTAACTAACTTCACCGTTTAGTTTTTTGGTTTTTTTGAAAGTGTAATTTTCCCAAAAAACTGAGTTTGAAACACCTCTGCGCAAATACTGTGAGACATAAAATATTGCAACGATCACAATTTTATTCTCTAGGGTCTCTGCTAAAAAATATATATATATATATATATATATATATATATATATATATATATATATATATATAATGTTTGGGGGTTCTAAGTAGTTTTCTAGCAAAAATAATGATTTTAACTTGATATCAACAAATGCCAGAAAAAAGTTTGGTCTTTAAGTGGTTAAACTGACCTAATTTTACAGAGGAAGTTCATTCCCTTGATCTAGAACAAAACATTGCAATGTTTATAGTTAACACTGAGAAATGTTTTGAAACTTGTCAGGCTGCCTGGATTGCACAGAACAGCTCTTACAAGCCATGCTATTCTGTGTATGGAGGAGATGAGGAGTGTGTTACATTGCACAATGATCGTTTCAAGCACAGAACGGCTCTTACAAGCTGTGCTATCTGTGCAATGTAACACTCCTCATCTCCTCCATACACACAGACACCCAGGGCTGACCATGTCCCCTTTCAGTATCTGCATTTTTTTTCTTTCGACAATATGCCGAAAAAAGGGATTTTATTAAAACTTACCGTAAAGTCCTTTTCTCCGAGTTCACTGACAGACGCAGCTTATCATGACGTGTGGGGGTTTATGCTTGTCCCACTAGGAGTTAACTAGGCAGGCAAAAGAAACAGCTGGCCCCTCCCATGGGGGCCGTCCTCTCTTCCTACATAAACCCCCTCATAGCATAACTCTTCAGTTCGTACACAAGCCGTACAAGAACAGAGCACAGAGGGTGGGTGCTGCGTCTGTCAGTGAACTCGGAGAAAAGGATTTTACAGTAAGTTTTAATAAAATCCCTTTTTCTCCTATCGTTCACTGACAGACGCAGCTCTTCATGACGTGTGGGGACGTCCCCAAGCTGTGTCAAAAAGAGGGGTGGGTAAACGCTAACAACAGTACCCAACTGAACCTCTAAGGAGGCGCCAGACCCGCCTACACTGCCGCCTGCAAAACTTTGTGGCCAAAAGCAGCATCCGAAGGTGCAAACACATCAACTTTATAAAACTTAGTGAAAGTGTGAACTGAGGCCCAAGTGGTCGCCTTGCACACCTGTGACACCGAGGCCTGGTGTCTGAAAAACCAGGAAGTGCTAACAGCCCGGGTAGAATGAGCTGTGACCGGAAAAGGGGGAACCTTGCCCCGAACAGAATATGCATGGGTCACGGTTTTTCTAATCCAATGAGAAATCGTAGCCGACGAGGCCAGCAAACCCTTTGCGCGGGCCCTCTGGCAGCACAAACAAGGCATCAGCTTTTCGAAAAGAAGCTGTAGCAGCCAAGTACACTCGTAAGGCCCTCACTACGTCCAAAGTATGCAGTTCAAACTCCTTTGGGTGCGATGGACGAGGGCACAATGAAGGAAGGACAATATCTTCATTAATGTGAAAGGAAGAAACCACCTTCGGAAGGAAGGAAGGAGAGAGTCGCAAGGCCGCCTTATCCTTATGCATGACTAAGTAGGGAGACTTGCACGATAGTGCTGCTAATTCAGACACCCGTCTGGCGGAAGTAATGGCAACTAAAAAGGCCCCCTTCTGCGACAACAGTTGTAAGGAAATCTCCCTGATATTCTCATAAGGCGGTTTCTGAAGAACAGAAAGCACCAAATTCAGATCCCACTGAGCCATCGGAGCCCTCACCCGAGGCGCCACGTGTCGCACACCTTGTACAAAGGTACAAATCAACGAGTGCGAAGACAAAGGTCTCTGAAAGAGAATCGCCAGAGCCGATATCTGGCCCTTGAGAGTACTCAAAGCCAGTTTTTTGTTCAAGCCCTGTTGTAGAAAAAAGTCAGGATCCTGGACACGACAAAAGAGCGAGGGTTATGGCCCTCCGCCTCGCACCAAGTTATATAAGCCTTCCAGGTGTGGTGATAAATCTTGCGAGAAGTACACTTTTAACAAAGTAGGAATCACGGAGTCGGCGACTCCCCTGTCTCTTAGCACTGGGACTCAATAGCCAAGCCGTCAAAGCCAGCGAGGGTAAAGCAGGGTGCAACATGGGTCCCTGAGACAGAAGATCGTCTCGCAACGGGAGCCGCCAAGGGGTGTCTGACACCATTTGCACCACGCCGGCGTACCAAGTGCGCCGAGGCCAATCTGGAACAACCAGGATTAATGGTATCCCCTCCGCCATTATCCTGCGTATCAATCGCGGAAGCAGTTTTATCGGAGGGAAAGCGTACAGAAGACGATAACGGCCCCAGGGGGCCACCAGAGCGTCTGTGGCCACTGCCAACGGATCCTTCGTTCTGGACACAAAGGTTTCCACCTTGTGATTGAACCGGGATGCCATGAGCTCCATGTCCGGCGTCCCCCATCTGCGGCAAATTTGGTTGAACACCTCCGGGTGGAGAGACCACTCTCCCTGGTCCAGCATCTGGCGACTGAGAAAGTCCGCCTGCCAGTTCTCCACACCCGGAATGTAAATGGCTGAGATCGCCGGAACGTGACGTTCCGCCCAACGTAGTATCAGAGCTGCCTCCGCCGCAGCTGCTGGACTCTTTGTGCCGCCCTGATGGTTCACATACGCCACTGCTGTGGCATTGTCCGATTGAATTCGAATCGGACGACCCTGCAATCTCACTGTCCAGTGAAAAAGGCGCAATCTGATTTCTCTCAGCTCCAGAACGTTGATGGGGAGGCGAGCTTCCTGTGCCGACCAACAGCCCTGGGCAGACAGCTGCCCCAGGATCCCTCCCCAGCCTGAAAGACTGGCATCCGTGGGGATGATCACCCACTGAAGGGGCAGGAACGACTTCCCCTGAATCAGGGCCGAGTCCCGAAGCCACCAGGTCAGAGACGCCCTGGTCTGGGAGCTCAGATGGATCAGAAGGTCCAATGACCGAGGGGACTTGTCCCACCGAGCCAGAATTGCTTGCTGAAGGAGACAAGTGTGACTCTGGGCGAATGGTATCGCCTCGAACGACGAGACCATGAGCCCCAGCACCCGCATACAGAACCGTAATGAGGACCGACGGTGTGACAAGAGGGTGCGCACTGCCGACTGCAGAGACAGCAACTTGGCCAGAGGGAGGAACACCTTCGCCTGCTCTGTGTCTAGAATTAGACCCAGATACTCCAGGCGATGGGATGGAGAGACCGACGACTTCTGCAGGTTGATCAACCAGCCGAAGTCCTGCAGTGAGGTCATTGTGATTCCCACATTCTCCTCCAGAGCCGAGGCGGACTCCGCTCGCAAGAGCAGGTCGTCTAGGTAGGCTACTACCGCAACGCCTCTCTGTCGTAGCAACGCCAAAACCGGGGCTAGCAGTTTTGTGAAAACTCGAGGTGCTGAGGCCAGGCCGAGGGGGAGTGCCACAAATTGAAAATGGAGGTCTCCCACCGCAAAGCGTAGGAAGCGCTGATGTCGTGGATGAATGGGTACATGGAGGTACGCATCCCTGATGTCCAGAGACGCCAGAAATTCCCCCTGATGAAGGGTGGCCACGACCGAGCGCATAGATTCCATCCGGAATTTCCGCGCCCTGACATACCGGTTCAGGGCCTTCAGGTCCAGTACGGGCCGAACCCCCCCCCCTTTTTTGGGAACCACGAATAGATTCGAGTAGAACCCTCGAAATTTCTCTTCTGGAGGCACTGCCACGATCACCCCCTGGTCTGAGAGTGCTTGTACAGCCCCAAAAAGAGCCTCCCGGCGTTCCTGCGGGAGCCGTAAATTCGATGGGGAAAACCTGTCTGGGGGTAGAGAACTGAACTCTATCCTGTACCCGGTGGACACCACTTCCCGGACCCAGCCACCGGCCTGCGAACCCCAGAAGACGTCCCCCCACCCGAAACCCGGGTGGGGGCAACCCATCAGGCTGAGGAGGGCTTGTCCTCCGCCTTTTCGGTCTTGCGCTGCCACTGCCGTCTCCCGGCCCCTGCAGCCACCTTACCGAGGCGGGTGCCTTTACCTGCTGCGCCCGGGGTGCGAAAAAACTTCTTCTGACCCGAAGGAGGGGTCCCCTGTCTACGGCGAAACTCACGCCTGCGGGGCTCTGGAAGGAAGGTACTCTTACCTCCCTTGAAGTCCTTAATAATCTCATCCAAACGTGGACCAAATAGACATCCACCCTGAAAAGGGAGGTCAGCAAGACCTTTTTTGGAAGCATGGTCACCGGACCAAGAACGTAACCAAAGTATCCGTCTGAGTATGACAGCAAAAATCGTTATTCTGGATAACATCGGCAGTAAATCAACAGCCGCATCACAAAGGTACTTGAACCCTTGGAGCAAAAACTCAGCCCTCTGCGGCACATCCATCAGGCGACCGTCTTCCAGATCCTTCAGGAGCTCTTCAATACACTCGGATAGATATTGTGCCGCCATGGCGGACGCCAAGGCTGGTCGCACAGCGGAACCTGCCACCAGGAACAGCGACTTTAAAAGCGCCTCTGTTTTTCTATCAGCTGGATTCTTAAAAGAAGGAGTCCCTTCCAGAGGAATGGTCGTCGCCTTACTAAGGTGTGCTATCGGTGGGTCCACCACAGGCGATTCCCATTTTTTCAAAAAGCTTTTCTCAAAGGGATAGTGAGCAGCGAACCGTTTTGACAGTGAAGAAGAGTGCTGTGGACGCTGCCATTCACGATAAAGAAAATTATCAAAAAAATAATTGTAGGGGTAAGCCTTGGGGGCCCTAGAGGACCCACACACATATGTAGCAGACTGCGATTTGCCATCCTGACCCAGTCGCAGCTTTGTGCGAATGCCAGCGATAATGGTAGCAAACAATGCTTTCTCGCGCGCAGCCGCCGCCCCCTGATCCGCTTCGCCATCCGATGGGTCCAGTTCCCCATCAGATAGGTCCACTGGGGTCCCTGAGACCCCTGAGGCCACTTCTGGCTCAGAATCCTCCCCAGATGAATAAAGAGGAGGAGGGGGATGCTTCTTGGGGGCCTGTTGGGCGACCTCCGCCCGGGGGAGAAATTTGCTAAAGACCGCCCGCAGCTGGTCCAAAAATGCCCCTTGCGCAGATTGTGCCTCCTCAGCAGGCTCAGCAGTGTAATCTGCCATTGTTTTCCCCCAGAAAACTCTTCGTGAAACACAGTGGGTCTAAAAGAGAATGAGGCACCCCCACACTGCCGCACACCACCGCCCCACAGTGCACCAGGGACCCCAGGAGGACTGCACCCACCGCCACCAGCACCCACAGGAAGCCCAGCTATACTTGCTCTTCCGCTGCCTGTAACCCTGGATGGATCGTCAGAGAGCCGCGTTGCCAGATCACCACCGTTCCACAGAGAAGGGGAAACGCTGCACACACGTGTATTGCAGAGGCATGCAGTCAAAATGGCTGTCGTGAAACACTAGAGGCCAAAAAACACCTTCAGGGAACGTGCAGTACCGCAAACGGCCCCTCTGAGCGCTAGAGGGAAAGCCCCAGAGGCCCAAAATGTCTGCGGCTACGGCAAAATGGTGGCGTTCTGGACGCAAAATGGCAGGGGGGGTGTGGGGGGTGAACGGGAGCTCCACGCGCCCCACCAGCGGCTACCCAGCAAGAACATTTTTTTTTTTTTTTTTGTGCTGCGGTCGTCGGTCCCCCTTTCCGCCCCTAAAAAGGGGGGAAGGCAGGAACTCTCACTCACCATTCCGACAAGCGCCGTGGGTAGCCACCCAGTCGCAGACCTTCCGCCACTTCTTGGGAAGTATGCTGCGGGCCAGAAAATCGCCCTTCCCAAATCGCATCCGGGGCTGGGCGCAAGGGGAGGTCACCCCAGGCCACCCGCATGGAATGGGCACGATGCGGCGGGTCTCCATACGTCGGGACTGGCTCGCATCGGTCAGCCAAATCGGGGAGAGTACAGAGTCCGTGGACCCTCTATGCCCCGGCCGGCTTCTTGATAGCAGATCAATGTATTGATAGAAGTCAAATAAAAAGAAAAGGAAAAATTTAAATAAAAAATGGTCACAAACAGGGACCTGAAGAGCTATGCTATGAGGGGGGGTTTATGTAGGAAGAGAGGACGGCCCCCATGGGAGGGGCCAGCTGTTTCTTTTCCCTGCCTAGTTAACTCCTAGTGGGACAAGCATAAACCCCCACACGTCATGATGAGCTGCGTCTGTCAGTGAACGATAGGAGAAACACCATTTTCGGCCAAAATGTTTTCGGTGCATGCCTAGCAAAGATGTTTTTATCACAAATTATGTGAGCAGACTGCAGTTCCTCTTGAATAGAAATGCACCGTGTGCTGCTTTCACATGTGACTGCTGCAGTTCATCCATTAGATGTTACTGACAAAAGTACTGTCAAGTGACCCCGGATAGTATGTCAATGTGATGTGACTGTAAATGCCACTATGAAGTAAGATCAGTAAATTCCAGCAAATCTTCGCATAGACATTCCTTTCTCCGGGATCTAAAGGCCAGGAATGCCATGGGGAGGCCCCTGGTGTGGAGAAGGGCACAATATGGTGGAGGGTAAGGTTTCAAGCAGGAGGGTGTTTTTTCTAGCAGGAAGAAGCGGGGCAGAGAGTTGTACTCTTGGCACCAATACACAACCATTCGCAAGCCCCCCTTACAAGCCTGTAGGAGGTAAACCTGCTGAGCCCTCCCCACAGCTCTACTTTGTGTACTATAGCACAGTGATGATGTCACTGATGTGTTTATATGGCAATAGCTGGGTTTGCAAAGACATTTGGTGCACACAAAGTAACTTTATATACTTTGTGGCTATTGCGGAATATATTTAAATTAAATATTTTTGTGCCCATAGTTCAGCTTCAAGCATTCCAATCAAGCAGCCTAGACAAAGTGTTAAAGTATATATCAGGGGCTGTAGACCTAGAGAACTGCACACAGCTCAGCAACTGCATCACAATGTGCAGGGCCATTCATCTCTGCCATTAAAACAGTAAAGACCATTCCCTGAATACAAAAAGGCATATAGCAGATAATTCTTCATGCTTATTAGGCGCAGTACAAACCAAATAAATGATCTGGTTCCCTCCATCCTCTGATGAGGAGTGTGCTGTGTATCATGCTACATTTACACACACTCATAATCCTGGGGGGATCTTTTCATCTACAACACGGGAAAAAACATACCAACAGCAGACAGCCCAGGAGCAAAATGTGACAATGCAACAGAGCTAATCACCAGGTCACTTAATGTATAGCAAATAAAACCTTCCAAAAAAATCAGCCATATTCAGGAACAACGCAGATAAACATGAGGCTTCCTGCTGAATTGTAAATGTAATTTCTGAGATTTTAAAGGGCATGAAACATTTATTGGGAATTTTTACACAGAATTTCAGTAGAATCTGTCTACTGGGTGTACCTGATAAAGCAGGGCAGAAAGCAATGATGATATGATTTGTGTACTTTGTACCAAGAAAATACTCATGTTGAATATTCCAGTCCTGTGATTCACATAGTCCTTCCAGCATAGCCAGCCTGATGACCTGTCTTTTCACTGCCAAGGTAAAGAAACGCTGCCAGGTCACCCCTGCCGCCAGCCTGTAACTGGACAGTGAATGAGTACACTAAGGCTTCATGTATACTGGGGCCTCAGTCATTGAGGGTAAAATGAGTGCTAATGCCTGAACACAACTTTGACATGTTAGTAAACCTGTACACATCATTACAACTACTTTGTATATCCAGCTTTCTTTTGGTGGTAAATGGTAAAGGATATCTCCAGATTTTTTTTTTTTTTTTTTTTAATCATAGAAAAACTGGCCCAAAAGAGTAAAAAAAAAAACATTTCTTTTTTAAATGTAGCTGTATCTGCTATTACCATAACCTACCACCAAAGAATAAACCAAAATACATTCTCCTGCTCCCAACGATTGCACCAATACCACCACATATGTTATTTGCGGTTTGTTTCTGCAGTATGGGCCAGAAGCAACAGCAGTGCACATTTTACTTTTTCATTCTATCTAAAAACACACTGACATTGATTACTAATCTTTTTTTTTTTTTTTTTTTCAATCCTAAGAAAAATATACTGACCCTGACCTTTGACCATAACATCAGGTTTTCTTTTTTGTTTTGTTTTTTTTACACACACTATTTTTTATTTACATCTTCATCTTCTGCAAGGAGAGGAAGATGCAACGTATGTTCACAGGGGCAGGATCTGGGGGGCCCCCTTGTTAAAGGGGGCTTCCAGATTCCGATAAGCCCCGTGCCCGCAGACCTCGACAACCGCCGGGCAGGGTTGTCGTGAAGGGGCCCTTGTCCTCATCAACATGGGGACTAGCACCCACCCCCCTCATGTTGAGGGCATGTGGAGGGGGGGCGCTCGCTCGTCCCCACCCCCTTTCCTGACCTGCCGGGCTGCGTGCTCGGATAAGGGTCTGGTATGGATTGGGGGGGGCATGCCGGTGTTTCCCTTAAAATACATGCCAGACCGAAGAGCCTGGTGTGCTCCTGGAGGGGGCACCCATGCCGTTTTTTTTAATTTGGCGGGGATTCCCCTTCAAGATCCCCAGAGTACAAGTTGCTTGGTATTGTCGGGATCAAAGTCGGATCCCCGTTCACTGAAGTCGGACCGATGTAGGACACATGTCGCACAGTAGGATGAAAGTCTGATCATTGTCGTGTCGGACAAGTGTGAATCCAGGCATAGGTGTACTCACTTTTGTTGCCAACAGTTTAGACATTAATGGCTGTGTGTTGAGTTATATTGAGGGAACAGCAAATTTACACTGTTATACAAGCTGTACACTCACTACTTTACATTGTAGCAAAGTGTCATTTCTAGGCTGTGCTGTTACTAGTCTGAAAGTAGGATGACACGCTGTACACAGGATGTAGCCAGGCTGAAGTCACTTGCCCCTAGGCTGAAACTAGGGCTGTTATG
>BLSH010379909.1:654671-667568 GCA_018402905.1 Glandirana rugosa
ACAAAATTGAAAACACACTTCCAGCTCTGCAGCTTTCATTGGCCCTCTTATGACTCATTGCCCCTCCCTTCCTGGAAAACTCTCACCAGAGTGAAAAAGAGCTGTGCATGATGTCATAATCCTAGGCTAATGACCAGACAAGAAACAGGAAGTGGGCTGTATAAGGTATTTACTGGCAGTAAAAAAAAAAAATATTATACTATCCAAAGTTAAAACAACAAGGGCAGAGGATTTAATAGATGGAAAGATGAAAAAAGGACTGAAGGTCCGCTTTAACGACTAAAGCTTGCAATACATTACAAAATGTTCTTATTCAATTCCTTCAGGTTTACCTTCAGCTATGTAGGGCAAGGGTCTGCCTGATTGCATGCAAATTGAAAGTGTTTCATACATGTCAGTATACACAGTGCAGCACACATACAGCTCAGTACCGTCCATACATGTCAGTATACACAGTGCAGCACATATACAGCTCACTACACTGTCCATACATGTCAGTATACACAGTGCAGCACACATACAGCTCACTACACCTTCCATACATGTCAGTATACACAGTGCAGCACATATACAGCTCAGTACACCGTCCATACATGTCAGTATACACAGTGCAGCAAACATACAGCTCAGTACACCATCCATACATGTCAGTATACACAGTGCAGCACACATACAGCTCACTACACCTTCAATACATGTCAGTATACACAGTACAGCACACATACAGCTCACTACACCGTCCATACATGTCAGTATACACAGTGCAGCACATATACAGCTCAGGACACCATTCATACATGTCAGTATACACAGTGCAGCACACATACAGCTCACACTACACCAACCATACATGTCGGTATACACAGTGCAGCACACATACAGCTCAGTACACAGCCCATACATGTCAGTAAGTGCCTGAGAATGTGTGAATGTGTGAGGGGCAATCCCTCATGGGACATGTAGTCCTGGGCAGGAGAAGGAAGGGATTTAAAGTGATTCTAAAGGCAGACGTTTTTTTTACCTTGCTATAGGGGCACTCTATACTATATTTTGGGGCTTGCTATAGGGGCACTCTGAAGGCAAGAGGATGATTGGGGCTAGTCTGTAAAAACCATGCACAGAGCAGGTAAGTGTTATGTTTGTTATAAAAAAAAAAACATTTACAATCACTTTAAGGGCTCGTTGCAGGGAAGATCAGCATCTGAACCCAGAGGAACTGGAGGTAATCGAAGGAATTACAATTAAATTTAAAGTAAAAGTTTACCCGTATTGTTCATTATATTTAAAATGATTATATCCATGCAAAGAAGTCTCAGCCTTTAGTACTTCTTTAACTGCCATCATTTGTCTATAGGCTGGACGGGACACACGCCATTCCGGGTGGATGCCCTTACCAGGGCAAGCCTCGCTTAAGCGCAATCTGTCACCTGCTGTGTCCACTGAACACAGCCAATAACGGATCACTGTACCGGGCTGCTGCTGGTACTATGTCATTGCTGTCATCAATCAATGTCATCAATGACAGAAGATCACATGACAATTGTACACAAATGATGGCTTCCATTAATGCCATTCATTGCGTACTATTGTGTTGCTTGCTGTGATTGGTCACAGTGATCACATGGTACAGACAGAATCAATCACAGCACATCCATACCATGTAATTAGCTGTAGCCAATCACATCTAATCATAACAAAACACACTGAATGAATCAATTTAATTCAGTAAAAATGATTGTTTATAACAGTGATATTCACTGTTATAAGCGATCAAAATAGGTAAATGGCATGAGGGGAACCAGACGAGGAGTCTCTGATGTGGAGATCACTAATGACAGGGGCACCGATGAGGGGGTGATGAAACAGGATGTGATGTCAGTCTGTGCATCAAAAAGATGCGCATGAAACTGATGTCTACATGCATAAAAACTGACTGACAGGTGTGTGAAAATTGATGTCTCTGTATGTGAAATCTGCACAGTTTTCCCATCAGTTTTCATGCACGTATGGTGTGAACGAGCCCTAAAAAGAGTGCAGTTTCCCTTTAAGACTAAAACCAGAAGAGTAATTAGCACCGCTCTTACCCTAGTTATATAATCACAGCCAGCTTGTAAGATCGGTGATGTCCTGAGCAGCAGAGGTCGAGATGGATTACTAGCCTCCCTCGTCTGTTGTATACCATCAGATGATGATACAGTTTCTGATTAGTCATTTCTAAGGCCATTGTAAACACCAAAAAATAACTGTGGAATTTGAAGGGATCTCTAGTTAACCAACTAATAGGCATATTCTTCATCAACATTTCATCAGGACTTGTAGGATAACCTCAGAACAACCAATCAGATTTCACATATAGGATAAGAAAATTACTTCTCTAAAAGTTTCCCAACCATTTTTGCAAATTTCTTTCCCATCTTTTGTTAGTCTTGTGGACATCAGAAGAAATGGACTGGCTGGTTAGTGGTAGACCTTCTGGGTGGATGTGGGGCAGCTAGCTTTGCCATTGGGTCAGCAGGGGGTGGTTGGTCTGGTACAGGAACTGTACCCCCTTATAAGCTGCCTATCCTGTGACACTGGGGGACGGATGACTGGTTACGGGGGCGCCTCGCTCCAGGAGGTGGCAGAGAGCGGTGATCCCACATCTTGTCCTTTCAATAGGAGCCTGCAGATGCCAATAAAGATACCCAAGGTGCTTGGCTCTCAGCCTTCAAGGAGCTCACTTCTTGTGTCCAACAATGTGGGGAGAGGGAAGAGTCGGCAGGAGGAGGGGAGTACTATAGGCATATATCTGCATGTGTGTGGGGGGTTACAGGGTTGCCTTTAAATTTATTTTATCAATAAATTATTTTAACAATTTTTTTTTTTTTTTATACAGTTATTATTGCTATCAAAAGGGGGCAGGCAAACCAGCCCTCAATGTCACAGCATGAACAGGTGACAGGTTCTCTTTATGGAAACATCAGAAGTATATAATACCCCCAATGACTCCCCTGTCCCCCACTGCAGCCAATCAAACACAGATCATGCTTAATTAGCTGCTTGCCCAGCCACAACAGCCAGGGAATGATAGTACTGAACCTGGAAGTGACAAAATGGTTTCCGGGTTCATAAGTCGCAGAATAGACTGGGAAGTACAGTGCGGTAAAAGTGATTTGGAGGTGCTACAGCCACCCAGATCACTTTTACTGAAAAGCTGGCAGCTGGCTGGACAAAAACGATACCAAGCTCATGGCTGCAACCGTGAGATTGGCTTAACCATTTGAAGTCTAGTCTGCCTATATATAGTCTGTGGATGGCAAGTGGTTAAATATATTTTTCTAAAGCGTGTAAGTACCTGAATTTGACCTAGTATAAGCCTTTTGCACTTCCTGTACAGCAAATTCTGAGACTGGGAGAGAGAAAACCAGTACATGAAGCCAATCAGTTGTGCTGCAGTGAAAAGAGCATGCTGGTAGGAGAAGAAGGCAGAGTGACATAGAGCCGATGAGTGAGCTCATCAGTCTGTTGCTTCTTCTTTCGCTGACTGGTTATCTTCTGCTCCTAAAGTGCATACAATATATTAACAAAAACACGTAGAATAAAAAGATGGCAACTGAAGGCCCATACACACGATGTGAAATTCGTATGGGAATTTTCATACGACGACAGATCTGCCGTTCTGCAGACCCTTAGTATGGTGCGTTCGACGGCCAATTCTGATTTTTTGGATGACAAAAGCTGGATGTGCAGATTATACTTTTTTTTTCGGATGTAAGCACAACATCCGATTTTCATTTAATTAGTACGGTTTTCGTCCGAAAAAAATTGTAAGAGCAAGACTACGCATGCTCAGATACGAAAAAATACATACTGTTGTACAGTCACTTCTGGCATTGAATTCGGTCGTATGAGAGTTTTCGTATTGTTAGTAAACTCTTCACTTTCAACAGAAGACAAGCATCCAACAAAAAATGGACGTTCGGTTGTCCGAAAATCTAAGCGTGTGTACAAGGCTTTAGTCATAAGATATTCAAATTAACCCTATATTTTCATATATCTTAACTTATAAAAATATCTTAACTTGCAGACCGTCTGCCCACAATGTACTGCAGACGGGTGACCCTCACAGGCAAAGTGACGTACCCATATGTTGCTACCTGCTTCCAGGTTTAGGGAGCGAGCATGCGCTCTCCCTGGCCGACAGCCACTGGGATAGCCTGTCAGCAAGTCCCATTCAATGATTCATGGCTGGGACCGGTTGATCACTGTGTGCAATTACAGCACAGAGCTCTGTGTTGACAATCAACACAGAACTCTGAACAGAGAGAACAATCTCTCAGTTTCTCATCCCTGCAAATCAGTGATACTTAGTTAGGCTCAAATGTAACCCCCTAGAAAGATGTTAACTCCTTCCCAGCCAGTGTCATTAGTACAGAGATGAGAAACTTGGAGCTCTAGTATTAAAAGCAGCACACATTACACATAGTTAGGCACACATTTAACCCTTTTTTTGCCCCTAGATGTTAACCCCTTCCCAGCCAGTGTCATTAATGCAGTGCCAGTGTATAGTATTATCAGTAATCATTGTATTAATGTCACTGGTGATGATAGTGACAGTTAGTCAGTCCCCCCAGCATCAGTTAGTGTCAGATTGTCCGCCGCACTATCACAGTCCCATTAACCAGTTGCCAACCGGCCGCCGTCATAATGCGGCGGAAGGTTGGCACTGCTGCGCGAATCAATGTATCTGTACAGCGGCTTGAGGAGCCGCAGTTGCGTGCGGGAGCGTGGTGGCGGTAGTGCGCTCTCGCACTTGCTGCACACTGTGTGAGCGTGCCCGCGCGTCAGGCAGACCCTATGTCCACCAGCGGCCTGCGATCGCCTGTTACTGAGGCAGAACGGAGATCTGCCAGTGTAAACACGGCGGATCTCCATTCTGTCAGGGGACATATGACAGATTTACTGTTCCCAGTAATCGGCCCCGGTCAGCCCATGCCCCACACAGTTAGAACACAGTAAGGGAACACACTTAGCCCCTTGATCACTCCCTACAGTTTTAACCCCTTCCCTGCCAGTGACATTCATACAGTAATCCGTGGCTATTTTTAGCTCTGATCGCTGTATAAATGTCATTGGTCCCAAAAAAGTGTCAAAAGTGTCCGATCTGTACGCTGCAATATTGCAGTCCCGATAAAAATCGCAGCCAATACTAATAAAAAAAATTATAATAGAAATGCCACAAATCTCTTCCCATAGTTTGTAGATGCAATAACTTTTGCGCAACCCAATCAATATACGCCTATTGCAATTTTTTTTTTTTTTAACAAAAGTAAGTAGAAGAATACAAATCAGCCTAAACTGAGGAAGAAATTTGTTTTTTTTACTTTTTTTTTTTTTTGGATATTTATTATAGCAATTGTCAGTTAAGTGCCAAATCCCAAAAAGTGCTGTGGTCAGGAAGGGGGTAAATCCTTCTGGGGCTGAAGTGGTTGAAAATCTCTGATCACCATCATTGGAAGTATAAAAAAAAAAAAAATTCCACTAGATATACCATAGTTTGTAGATGCTATAACTTTACCGTAAACTAATCAATATAAACGTATTGGTGTTTTTTAAAGCCATGTAGCGAAATACAATTTGGCATAAATTTATAAAGAAATGTGTTTTTTTTTGTTTTTTAAATATTGGATATGTTTTGTATCAGAAAGTAAACCTTTTTTTTCAAAAATTTCAGTCTTTTTTCGTTTATATCACAAAAAAACTAAAAAAAAAAACGCGGTGGTGAACAAATACCCCAAAAGAATGCTCTATTTGTGTGGAAAAAATGATGGAATCTTTTGTTTTGAGTACAGCATTGCATGACCGCACAATTACTAGTTAAAATAGCGCAGTGGTAAATAGCAAAAAATGGCCTAGTCATGAAGGGGGTAAAATGTTCCGAAGCTTAAAGTGGTTAAAATCATTTTTTTTTTTTTTTTTAAAGTATGTTTTTATTGATTTTTGACAAAGTATAATTACAATACTTACATTATTTGTAAAAAACACATGGCAAGGAGATATACAGATTACAACCAAACCAGGGCCGTGGTTAAAATCATTTTAGTGCACACAATCCTATCATGATCCACATTTTCTCAGTTAAATTGAAAAGGTGAGATTATGTCAGTAAATAGATACCGAATATGTCAGGCCTCAGGCCGCAGCGATACGGAAACAAAGTGCGATACTCAAAATGTTCTAGGCACTATGATCACTTCTTACATCCGTCCTGATCACTGTACATCCGCCCTGATCACTTTACATCTGCCCCGATCACTGCACATCCGCCCCGATCACTTTACATCCGCCCTGCAGTCATTACATTACAGAGACATGACTACATTACAGCCAGGAGATGGCTGATGGATTTTAAAACAAGCTGTGAGCTTCAATAAACCCTTTCAATGCCATAAAGTATAGAAAAAATCCTTGGTAGCAAAAGGGTTGATAGGCTGAGTTACTGATTTAGAACAAGTATGCACAGTACATCTATTGATTGATACATAAGTGAATAAAGTATTGAAGTTAGAGACAGCCAGGCACCTAGTATTGAAAAGAATGCAATGGCAGCCTGTCAATGACTGTACTGCAGGCCGATAATGTTGCATCCTTCATTCAGGGCTCATTTACTGACATGAATTTTGTGGCAGTTCAAAACACAGACAAACTGCATGAAGTCCATTATGCACAGTCGTCCTCCCCAGAGCGCTACAGAACGCATTAAAAAGGCGTGTGCCTGTGATTTATTTACATCCCTTTAACCAATTAATGACCTGAGCCATTTCTGACACTTGTTGTTTACAAGTTAACCACTTGCTTACTGGACATTTAAACCCCCCTTCTGCCCGGACCAATTTTCAGTTTTCAGCGCTCTCACTATTTGAATGACAATTGCGCAGTCGTGCGACGTTGTACCCAAACAAAATTGACGTCCTTTTTTTCCCACAAATAGAGCTTTCTTTTGGTGGTATTTGATCACCTCTGCAGGTAAAAAAAATCGCAATCGGCGTATATTGATTAGGTTGCGCAAAAGTTACAACGCCTACAAACTATGGACATTGGTTTATAGCATTTTTTTTTTTTTTTTTCACTGGTAATGGCGGCGATCTGCAATTTTTATCGGGACTGCGATATTGCGGTGGAATTGTCTGACGTTTTTGACACTTTTTTGGGACCAATGACATTTATACAGTGATCAGATCTAAAAATAGACACTGATTACTTTATAAATGTAATTGGCAGGGAAGGGGTTAACACTAAGGGGGCAGTGAAAGGGTTAAATGTGCTCACCTGTATGTGTTCTAACTGTGAGGGGCGGGGCTAACAGGGACATAACAGATCTAAAATAACAAATAAACTGCGCAACCAGAATAATAGTGCATGTGCAAAAAGATATGAATAGGTAAGTGACCACAAATCAATTGCGATAAGATAAAATATAAAACAATTCAGTCCATATAACTTAATAGTGCTAACAAATTCATATTCATGTGTATGATAAGAGTAAACATTAAATAAAATAATATAATAATATAAAGTGCAAGAAGTGTAACAAGAAGTCCAATATTATCCTATGACGGATTTTCCACAAGCAATCCACTGAGGGAAATAAAACATAACAGATCCCGATCACAGGGATCAGTAGATCTGTCATGCCCCCCCTCACAGACGGGGAACCGCGCATGTTTACATCGGCGGTTCCCCGTTCTGGTTCTCTGTAACCAGATCGTGGGTCTCTGGCGGACATCGAGTCTGCCCAAGCTGCGAGCACGCTCACGCGACCTGTGGTGGCGCGCACACGCGACGCCGGAACCGGCTAGAGCGCGCCCAGCACAAGCAAAAGGGGAGGACGTCTATTGACGGTCTCCCGGCAAGGCAGATCTAGCAAAAAAATTACTGATTTTAACCGCTTCAAATCCGCGCTATAGCCGATTGAAGGCTACAGCGCGGATTTGAAGCTGTTAAAATCAGTAATTTATTTTTGCTAGAAAATTACTTAGAACCCCCAAACATTATATATATTTCTTTAGCAAAGACTCTGGAGAATAAAATGGCGGCCATTGCAATATTGTATGTCACACAGTATTTGCGCAGCAGTCTTTCAAATGCAATTTTTTGGGAAAAAATACACTTTTTCGCATTAACAAATAAGAAAACAGTAGTTAGCCCAATGTTTTTGTATATTGTGAAAGAGGATGTTACGCTGAGTAAATAGATACCAAACATGTTACGGTTCGAAATTGTGCACATTCACGGAATGGCGACAAACGAGGGTGGGTACTTAAATCTCCATAGATGACGCTTTAACATTTTTTAACAGTTACTAGGTTAGAGGTGCAGAGGAGGTCTTTTGCTAGAAATATTGCTCTCACTCTGATGATCGCGGCAATACCTCACATGTGTGGTTTGAACACCGTTTACATTTGCGGGTGCGACTTACGTATGCATTTTCTTTGCTGCGCAAGCTCGCGGGAATGGGCGTTTTAATTTTTTTTTTCTATTTTATTTTTTTAGCACTATTCCTTTAAAAAAAAAATCGGATCAATTTTATTGCTGTCACAAGGGATGTAAACATCCCTTGTTACAGTAATAGGCAATGACAGGTACTCTTTATGGGGGGATCTGGAGTCTAAAAGACACCCAATCCCTCCTTTGCACTTAAAAGTATTCAGATCGCCAAATTGGCGATTCTGAATACTGTCACTTTTTAAAAATTAGCGCCATTGGCAACCGAGTAAACTGAAAGTGACGTTGCTTCTGGAATCACACAAAGGAGACCCGATTGGAGCCGATTCCGGCTTCCTTCAGGACTCCTCGCAGCTGGGGGACATGCAGGATGGATGGATGCTCCGGTCTCCCGGTGGGACAGGAGACCGGGTAGAGTGGCGGAAGGAGGTCCTCTCCCGCTGCCGGTGATAAGGTCCGCACAGCTCGCGAGCCGGATCGGCAATTATCACCAGATAGCTGACCGCCCGCTCTGAAAAACAGTACCGGGGTATAGCCTCTGTAGCTGGAGACTATACCCTGATACATCCACTTCTCCCAACCCCTGTATGGGTACGTCGGTTTGTGGGAAGTAGTTAAAGCTCATCACTGAGAGAATGACATTCAGGGGAATAGCATACATACTGTACATACACTAAAGTGTCACTATACCCACATCATACTCACTCAGTGACTATGAGATTCCTTTTCTGTATTCTGCAAAAAACATGGTTGATCCTGCTGTTCTCTATCTCCCCTTCTTGTCCATATCCCCAAATTCAGCTAGGGATTTTGCTGCTGTGGTGGCAACTCTGCACATGCTCAGGTTTCAGTGAGTTTCTATGCTGAGCATTTCCTCCCTATCACATATGAACAGCCCATGTGACTATTGAGTCACACATGTGGGTGTATACACAGTGGTAACTGACAGCCCACTCCCTCCCTCCTCCTCCATGCACACTAACCAGCTAAACACAACAGGGGCAGGATATTGCATGAAGATTGATGGAGGCTTCACCTACCTCTTTTATTCTATGACCCCATACACACTATCCAACTTTGTTGTCAGATTTAACTCAGATTTACCAAAACCATGTAGTGCAATGGCCTCCCTGATTACATACAAACTGAAACTCCTAATGTTTTACCTCATATTATATGGTTGTGGTAAATCTGAAGGAAAAAATCTACAGAAAATTGGACAGTGTGTATACAGCTTAAGACATAGGCTGGAGGGGCGTGTGACTGTCAGAAATCTGCCCACACCATATTATTGCCAAAAAAAAAATAAAGGTTTGATTTAAAATACGGTTGTGCTCATAAGTTTACATACCCTGGCAGAATTTATGATTTCTTGGCCATTTTTCAGAGAATATGAATGATAACACAAAAACATTTCTTTCACTCATGGTTAGTGTTTGGCTGAAGCCATTTATTATCAATCAACTGTGTTTACTCTTTTTAAATCCTAATGACAACAGAAACTACCCAAATGACCCTGATCAAAAGTTTACATACCCCGGTGATTTTGGCCTGATAACATGCACACAAGTTGACACAAAGGGTTTGAATGGCTATAAAAGGTAACCATCCTCACCTGTGATCTGTTTGCTTGTAATTAGTGTGTGCGTATAAAAGGTCAATGAGTTTCTGGACTCCTAGCAGACCCTTGCATCTTTCATCAAGTGCTGCACTGACATTTCTGGATTCTGAGTCATGGGGAAAGCAAAATAATTGTCAAAGGATCTGCGGGAAAAGGTAGCTGAACTGCATAAAACAGGAAAGGGATATAAAAATATATCCAAGGAATTGAGAATGCCAATCAGCAGTGTTCAAACTCTAATCAAGAAGTGGAAAATGAGAGGTTCTGTTGAAATCAAACCACGGTCAGGTAGACCAACTAAAATTTCAGCCACAACGCCAGCAAAATTGTTCGGGATGCAAAGAAAAACCCACAAATAACTTCAGCACTCTCTGAAAACATATGGTGTGGCTGTTTCAAGATGCACAAGGAAGAACTTGAAGGAAGATGGGCTGCATGGTCAAGTCACCAGAAGAAAGCCATTACTACGCAAATGCCACAAAGTATCCTGCTTACAACACGCCAAACTGCACAGAGACAAGCCTCAAACCTTCTGGCACAAAGTCATTTGGCGTGATGAGACCAAAATTGAGCTTTTTGGCCACAACCATAAACTCTACATTTGGAGAGGAGTCAACAAGACCTGTGAAACACGGAGGTGGATCGCTGATGTTTTGGGGATGTGTGAGCTACAAAGGCACAGGAAATTTGGTCAAAATTGATGGCAAGATGAATGCATTATGTTATCAAAAAATTCCTAGAGGAACTTTTGCATTCATCAGAAGCTACGCATGGGATGTACTTGGTCATTCCAACGTGACAATGATCCAAAACACAAGGCCAAATCGACCTGTCATTGGCTACAGCAGAATAAAGTGAATGTTCTGGAGTGGTCATCTCAGTCTCCTGACCTCAATATCATTGAACCACTCTGGGGAGATCTCAAACGTGCAGTTCATGCAAGACAGCCCAATAATTTCCAGGAACTGGAAGAGGAATGGGCAGCTTTACCATCTGAGAAGATAAAGAGCCTCATCCACAAAAGACTGCAAGCTGTCAATGATGTTAAAGGGGGTAATACACGGTATTAAGAACTGAGGTATGTAAATTTTTGATCAGAGTCATTTGGGTAGTTTCTGTTGTCATTAGGATTTAAAAAGAGTAAACACAGTTGATTGATAATAAATGGCTTCAGCCAAACACCAACCATAAATGAAAGAAATGTTTTTGTGTTATCATTCATATTTTCTGAAAAAATGGCCAAGAAATCATAAATTCTGCCAGGGTATGTAAACTTATGAGCACAACTGTATACACTATATTGTCAAAAGTATTGTGACACCTGCATTTACACGCACATGAACTTCTTTAAAGCCGTTGTCTACCCTCTAAAGTAATTTTTGCCTACATGTAAGCCTATAATAAGGCTTACCTGTAGGCAAAATGGATATCTCCTATACCTGTATGGTTTAGGAGATATTCCACTTGCAATGCAGCCGCTGACGTCACGGCGCATGCGCAGTGATGGCCCGGCGAAGGCCCAGCGCATAGCGCCAGACCCTGCTGGAAAGTCCGCCAGAAAGACGGGCTCCAGTGACGTCTCGCAACTTCTGGCCACTCACAGCGCCGAAGCAGCGAACCCGCAAGAAGCCGCACAGTGAAGATGTCCGCTCCCTCTGCAGGGATCAGGCAACACTGCGGGAGCTTTGTTCTAAGTGTTTCATAATGAGCTAGTATGCAGTGCATACTAGCTCATTATGCCTTTGCCTTACAGTTTTTTTGTTTTTTTTTTCATTTGGGTAGACAGCTGATGTTGGTTGAGAAGGCCAGCGCTCGCAGTCTCCGCTCTAATTCATCCCAAAGTTGTTCTATCAGGTTGAGGCCAGGACTCTGTGCAGGCCAGTCAAGTTCCGCCACCCCAAACTCACTCAACCATGTCTTTATGGACCTCGTTTGTGCACTCGTGCGCAGTCAAGCTGGAACAGGAAGGGGCCATCCTCAAACTGTTCCCACAAAGTTGGGAGCATAAAATTGTCCAAAATGTCTTGGTATGCTGACGCCTTAAGAGTTCCCTTAACTGGAACTAAGGGGCAAAGCCCAACACCTGAAAAACAACCCCACGCCATAATCCCCCCTCCACCAAATGATTTGGACCAGTGCACAAAGCAAGGTCCATAAAGACATGGATGAGTGAGTTTGGGGTGGAGGAACTTGGACGTGTCAGGACTGGAGTTGGGCTATCATGTGAAAACCCTACTTAATCTCGTCTCTGACACTCCCCTTACAAGGTCTTCGCGTAAACACTCCAGTCTGTAACTACAACCTGTTCTTCTGGACCGAGCGTCAGAGAGGAGATTAAGTAGGGTTTCCACAAGATAGCCAAACTCCAGTCATGAGACACGTCCGGTCAGTTCAAGGAGGTGGGGTTTGAGTGAGTAGGTACAGAAATACCTGGAACGAAACACGTGACCAGGTTTAGTAAACCACCTCCCCCCTAATACCGCACCCCAACAAAAAGTCCACAACCCGAAACGGGGAATCAAGGTCAATTCCCTTGAGAATTCCGCAGTCGTATGGTTCTGTAAAACCTGTTAAAATACGAGGGTTGAAACACCCTTGTCAAACTCCTACCGGGGAAGGACAAGGTCGAACTGACGCGTGCTCACGTGTTTGCTCCAGGTATTTCTGTACCAACTCACTCAAACCCCACCGCCTTGAACTGACCGGACGTGTCTCAGGACCGGAGTTGGACTATCTTGTTGAAACCCTACTTAATCTCGCCTCTGACGCTCGCGACCGGAAGAGTTGGTTGT
>BLSH010379909.1:667578-686663 GCA_018402905.1 Glandirana rugosa
TGAGGTCAGGACTCTGTGCAGGCCAGTCAAGTTCCTTCACCCCAAACTCAATCATCCATGTCTTTTATAGACCTTGTTTGTGTATTCATTGTAAAACATACAAGGCATTCTGTAAAAGGTGTGTGGGGTGCACTTATCCTTTTTGGGCCTTTAGGCTGAGCTTACCGATCCCACCCTCCCTTTGCACAGATCCTTACTTATCGAGATCTGATGGTGTTGACCTCCAGTTTTTCTTTACATCCACCTCAGCAAGTTTCTCCTGACTGTTTCTAAAGCTGTCTCCCGGGAATAAAAGATAGGAGACCCATAGAAGTCTATTGGGCTTTAATGCACGGGCAGGGAGAGGAATGCCTTGGATGTAACCAAAACATGGAGGTCAAGGCCATCAGAACTCTGTAATTGGGCATCTTTGGATGGGGAGGGGGGAAGGTGTCAGTCAAAAAGAATAAATGCACTTTGCCTTTGAAAAGGCAAAAGACCCATTCTATTAATTGTTACTGGACCAGCTCTGTGATGTCATGACACACAGTGCAGGTCCAGCAGTCCAGCATTCTACACAAGGACGGTGAGGTCCCGTCTTCTTCTATCAATTTAACAACAGCCTAGAGTGGGGCCCAAACCTTATTAAACTGCCACGTGAACAGAACATAGTTTTAAATTTTTTTTTTTGGCCACCAAAGGAACCCCAAAATCCAGGGTGCACGATTGGTAAGTGAAGCTCAGACCCACCTTAAAACAGAGAAGCCATCCATGACATTTAAATCGGAACTACACTCCATCTGAGTACCACAAACCAAAAATGCTATTTGATTCATTTTTAATACTCATAGCAAACTCCCATATCCATCCCTGTCTCCATGCTTTATTTTGCTAAGAAATCACTTTGAAAAACACGCCCCCTAGCATTTCTGGCTGTGGCCATCTTGAGCAAGGGCAGATGATTCATGTAGCATATCCATCTGCCCTTAGCTCAAGCATGCTTAGCTGAGAAAACCCCTCCTCCCTTCCTGAAGACTGTTGGGATGTATGACCTCATTTGCCTAGGCCTGGAAACCAGGAAGTAAATGAAGAAATGTAAAAAGAAAAGGTTAAAGTGGTTGTCAACTCTTGACAACCACTTTAAATTACAGGTAAGCCTTTAATCGGGCTTAACTGTAGCTTCCCTGTATACCTCCTAAACCTGTACGGTTTAGGAGATATAATCTATACTGGCATGTGCCGACATCACTCGGCACATGCGCAGTGAAGAAAAGGCCTCCGTGCCATTTCTTCACTGACAGTGCACCGCGATTGGCGGCCCCAGAAGGAAGAGGGGCGAAGAAGGACGCTCCCTGCTGTGGGGACAGCGCAGGCAGCAATGGCAGGTAAGTGGCACATAATAGGCTAGTATGCGATGCATATTAGCCTATTATGCTTCCACATTGCAGAGTGAATAAGAGGAAGTAAACCCATTAGGGTTTACAGCAGGGTTTACTTCCTCTTTAAAACAAGTAAATTCTAATATACCTTCCTATAATATACCTTCCTATCTATTTACTAATGCTAGCTGCATAAGGATTCAAAATTGCCAATGTTGATTGAGAATGAAATTCTGCTTTAACCACTTCCCGACCGCCTGCCGTGTTTTCACGGCGGCAGTGTGGTTGCTATGCGCGAATCGCCGTAAAAAGACGGCGATCTGCGAACGGCCTCCTGGGGAGTGTGCCCGCGACTCGCAATGAGCGGCCACAGGCAAAGAACGGGGAACCGCCGATGTAAACACAGCGATTCCCCATTCTGACAGTGCAGGCATGGGTGATCTACTGATCCCTGTCACTGGGATCAGTTAGATCTCTCATTCCCATGGTAGCCCAACCTCCCCACAGTAAGAACACACCCAGGGAACATAGTTAACCCCTAGATATCCCCCTGCAGGTTAACCCCTTCACTGTGAATGACATTTATACAGTAATCAGTGGACATTTAAATTTCTGGTCGCTGAATAAATGTCATTGATCCCAAAAAAGTGTCAAAAATGTCCGACATGTCTGCTGCAATATCGCAGTACCGCTAAAAATCGCAGATCGCCGCCATTACTAGTAAAAAATAAAAACCACAGAAATTAATTCTCATCATCCATAAACTTTTGCGCAAACCAATCAATAAACGCCAATTGTGATTTTTTTTTATCACAAATATGAGGAAGAATATAAATCGGCCAAAACCTGTGAAAAAAAAGTTTTTTTATATATTTTTTTTTTTAATTTGAATTTTAGCAAAAAGTAAGAAATTTGGGTTTTTTGCAAAATGGTCGCTCTTCTTTTGTTTATAGCGGTGATCAGAAATGACGAAGAGGCGATCAAATACCACCAAAAGAAAGCTCTATTTGTGGGAAAAAAAGGACGCAAATTTTGTTTGGGTGCAACGTCGCATGACAGCGCAATTGTCAGTTAAAGCGACGCAGTGCCAAATCGCAAAAAGTGCTCTGGTCCTAAAGCTGGAAAACCTTCCGGTTGGTGAGTGGTTAATGACAGACAGCAAGGCAGGAAGAGAAGGCCAAAACTCCCATTTCAAAGCTCTGGTCAGTATTTTAATAATTAAGAACTGCGGCTTTCTTGTGCCTCCATGCTGCTCGGGAGGAAATGTGAAGCTACACAGGCAGTGGGATATGAGTCTGCTATTGAGTTTCTCAATGTTAACTAACCTCAAATTTATCTTATAACCTGACTCCAACCCAAACATTTTTTACAGCATCTAAATAGGTTAGAGCCTTTATTGCTGTCTGTATCCCCATAGACATACCTAAGGCTGGACATAGATGAGTTAATTATTTATTTTTGTTCAACAGTGAGTAGAATGAAAAAAACGACTTGATTCCCCCATACACACATTCAATGTGAAAGGGGGAGTTCTCCCCGCTGAGCAATTGTATTCTGATAGCGAGATTTCCACACCATCAATATACACTGATCAGCCCTGCAGGCTATGGCCAGAGGCACTGATCGAGCTGCAGAAATCTGACAGGGAGGTTGTAGAGCAATCAATCAGTAGATCTGTACAGCCACCCCGCCCATAGTGCCCATTTTGATCCATGTATGGCCCGCCTTAGGTGTACTCTTATTACTAGTATTAAAAATATTCTTCTTTATCGGCCCATTCACACCTGTGTGTTTCTTTACTGTGTGTCTTGGAAAGAAAAACTACAGCTGCTTTTTTTGGTGCAACAATGCCTGATCATCGACTTTAATGGGGGCACATGAAAAAACACATAAAATAATGCATAAAAATGCAGACGTGCAATTGTAAACCTAGCCTGGCAGGAAGCATAGTTATACTATTATTATTATTATTATTGCATAGCAGTATTGTGATAGCTGATACAGTATCTCACAAAAGTGAGTACACCCCTCACATTTTTGTAAATATTTTATTATATCTTTTCATGTGACAACACTGAAGAAATGACACTTTGCTACAATGTAAAGTAGTGAGTGTACAGCTTGTATAACAGTGTAAATTTGCTGTCCCCTCAAAATAACTCAACACACAGCCATTAATGTCTAAACCGCTAGCAACAAAAATGAGTACACCCCTAAGTGAAAATGTCCAAATTGGGCCTAAATCGCCATTTTACCTCCCTGATGTCATGTGACTTGTTAGTGTTACAAGGTCTCATGTGTGAATGGGGAGAAGATGTGTTAAATTTGGTGCTATTGCTCTCACTCTCTCATACTGGTCACTGGAAGTTCAACAAGGCACCTCATGGCAATGAACTCTCTGAGGATCTGAAAAAAGAATTGTTGCTCTACATAAAGATGGCCTGGGCTATAAGAGGATTGCCAAGATCCTGAAACTGAGCTGCAGCATGGTGACCAAGACCATACAGCGGTTTAACAGGACAGGTTCCACTCAGAACAGGCTTCACGATTGTTGACCAAAGGAGTTGAGTGCACATGCTCAGCATCCTATCCAGAGGTTGTCTTTGGGAAATAGACATACGAGTGCTGCCCCATTGCTTCAGTGGTTGAAGGGGCGGGGGTCAGCCTGTCAGTGCTCAGACCATACGCCTCACACTGCATCAAATTGGTCTGCATGGCTGTCATCCCAGAAGGAAGCCTCTTCTAAAGATGATGCACAAGAAAGCCCGCAAACAGTTTGCTGAAGACAAGCAGACTAGGGACATAGATTACTGGAACCATGTCCTGTGGTCTGATGAAACCGAGATAAACTTATTTGGTTCAGAAGGTGTCGAGCATGTGTGGCGGCAACCAGGTGATGACAAAGACAAATGTGCCTTCCCTACAGTCAAGCATGGTGGTGGGAGTGTCATGGTCTGGGGCTGCATGAGTGCTGCCGGCACTGGGGAGCTACAGTTCATTGAGGGAACCATGAATGCCAACATGTACTGTGACATACTGAAGCAGAGCATGATCCCCTCCCTTCGAAGACTGGGCCGCAGGGCAGTATTCCAACATAACAACCCCAAACACACCTCCAAGACAACTGGCCAAGCATGTCTCCAGACCTAAACCCTATTGAGCATCTGTGGGGCATCCTCAAACAGAAGGTGGAGGAGCGCAAGGTCTCTAACATCCACCAGCTCTGTGATGTCGTCATGGAGGAGTGGAAGAGGACTCCAGTGGCAACCAGTGAAGCTCTGGTGAACTCCATGCCCAAGAGGGTTAAGGCAGTGCAGGAAAATAATGGTGGTCACACAAAATATTGACACTTTGGGACCAATTTGGACATTTTCACTTAGGGATGTACTCACTTTTGTTGCCAGCGGTTTAGACATTAATGACTGTGTGTTGAGTTATTTTGAGGGGACAGCAAATTTACACTGTTATACAAGCTGTACACTCACTACTTTACATTGCAGCAAAGTGTAATTTCTTCAGTGTTGTCACATGAAAAGATATAATAAAATATTTACAAATATGTGAGGGGTGTACTCACTTTTGTGAGATACTGTATGTATGTATGTATATGTGTGTATATATATATATATATATATATATATATATATATATAATGTTTTTTTTATATTAATTTTAACCCACTGAAAGAAAGAAGCCTTCTTCTTCTTCTAATCACACCAGCTGCCTTCTTCTGGATCAACTACTGTGGATATAAAAAGTCTACACACCCTCTCTTTAAATTTTTAGATTTCTGTGATGCAAAAAAAACGAGACAGATAAATCATTTCAGAACTTTTTCCACCTTTTTAATGTGACCTATAAACTGTATAACTCAGTTGAAAAACAAACTGAAATCTTTTAGGGGGGTTAAAAATAAAAAATTAAAATAATATGGTTGCACACCCTTAAACTACTACTTTGTTGAAGCACCTTTTGATTTTATTACAGAACTCCGTCTTTTTGGGTATGAGTCTATCAGCATGGCACATCTTGACTTGGCAATATTTGTCCACCCTTCTTTGCAAAAACACTCCTAATCTGTCGGATTGTGAGGGCATCTCCTGTGTACAGCCCTCTTCAGATTACCCCACAGATTTTCAATCAGATTCAGGTCTGGGCTCTGGCTGGGCCATTCCAAAACTTTAATCTTCTTCTGGTGAAGCTATTTCTTTGTTGATTTGGATGTATGCTATTGGGCTATTGCCATGCTGAAAGATGAAGTTCCTCTTCATGTTCGGCTTTCTAGCAGAAGCCTGAAGGTTTAGTGCCAATGTTGACTGGTATTTGGAACTGTTCATAATTCCCTATACTTTGACAAAGGCCCCTGTTCCAGCTGAAGAAAAATGGCTCCAAAACATTATGCTGCCACCACCATGCTTCACGGTGAGTTTTGGTGATGTGCAGTGTTTTTGCCCCAAACATATCTTTTGGAATTATAGCCCAAAAGTTCAAACTTGGTTTCATCAGACCATAACACATTTTCTCACATGCTTTTTGTTTAGCCGAGCTTAGATGTTTTTCTTGGTAAGAAAAGGCTTCCGTCTTGCCAGTACCCCATAACCCAGACATATGAAGAATACAGGAGATTGTTGTCACATGTACCACACAGCCAGTACTTGACAGATATTCCTACAGCTCCTGTAATGTTGCTGTAGGCCTCTTGGCAGCCTCTTTGACTAGTTTTCTTCTCGTCTTGTCATCAATTTTGGAGGGACATCCAGTTCTTGGTAATATCACTGTTGTAAAATAACAGGAAGTTGCACTAAAAATAATAGTCCAGATAAGTTCAAAATAATAAGTGAATAGTGGTCCTGGAACAATCTTCTCATTCAAGGAGAGTATAGGTGCATAAATCCATCACCATGTGAAAACACCTTAAGGGAAGTGTGCTTACCAGAACCAGATGACCCTTTGTTACGGAGGGTCTAACACGCTTATGAATGAGCCCCACTCGCATCCATTGTCCACCAGATCATAGGAACAGCATCTCATCAGCATGGAACCAGCCAGAGCCAGATGGTATATAGGAAAGCAAAAGGTCATCGCCCGACCGGTTTTGTTCCAGTGAATGTCTTCCCGGGGCATGTGGAATACTTTCTTCCTCATGCCCCGGGAAGACGTTCACTGGAACACAATTGGCTCTCTTGTAAAAGCAATCCAAGTGGTTAACAAGCCGCTATATCGCTTTTACAAGCAGTAGCAAGAGACTTCACCCTACCACTCCCGCCGCCCTCTGGCTGGCCCATCCCACCAGGACAACGGATCAACCAGAGCTTCCGCCGGCTGATCATAGAGGTGGAACTGCTCTGTCTGCCTGTACGTTATAGGAGACGGGAAGCGATGAGCATATATCCCTTCCAGTGCCATTTTTAAAAATTAAAAGCATTTGATCACATTGATCTTGGTGTGATCAAATGCTTTTAAGGACAGATGAGGGATCTGAGGTCTTACTGACCCCAGATATCTCTATAAAGAGTACCTGTCACTGCCTATTGCTGTCACAGGAGATGTTTACATTCCTTGAGACTGCAAATAAAGTGATAAAAACAATTAAAACAGTGTAAAAATTGTCACTCTTTTTTTGTTTATAGCGCAAAAAATAAAAAACGCAGAGGTGATCAAATACCACCAAAAGAAAGCTCTATTTGTGGGAAAATAAGGTCATTCATTTTGTTTGGGTACAGTGTCGCACGACCACGCAATTGTCAGTTATAGTGATGCAGTGCTGTGTCGCAAAAAATGGTCGGATCATTAAGGGGGTAAGTGGTTAAAGTCAAAAAGTGTACTTTTTCCCCAAAAAAATTGTGTTTCAAAAACTACTGCGCAAATACCATGTGACATAAAAAATTGCCACACCTACCAATTTATTCTCTAGGGCTGCTGCTTTAAAAAATATATAATGTTTGGGGCTTCTAAGAAACTTTCTAGCAAAAAATAAATAAATACAAAGTTTAAGTCGCCATAAAGCCCCTTTCGTTTTTTTAACCACTTGCCGACCGCCAACCGCAGGTTGACGGCGACAAGATGGCTCTGCTAGGCAAATCGCCGTCATATGACGGTGGCTGCCAGATCGTGCACTGTGAGAGCGCGCGCACCGCCGGAGGCCCGCTCACTGTGTCCGGGGGGGGGTCAGGGAGCGGGTGCGGCGGACTCGATCTCCGCCGGCTACCCGCGATGCCCCCCCCAGAGTGAAAGAACGGAGATCCGTGCATGTAAACACGGATCTCCGTTCTGTGAGGGGGGGGGGAAGGACTGTGATCACAGCCTTCCTCTACACATGGAAGCTGTGATCACTCCCCTTCCCCTGCCAGTCAAACACTAACACAGTTAGAACACGCCCAGGGAACACAGTTAACCCTAAGAGTGCCCCCCCAGGTTAACCCCTTCACTGCCAATGGCATTTACACCGCCAATGGTCCCAAAAAAGTGTCAAAATGGTCCGACGAAAAATCGCAGTACCGCTAAAAATCGCAGATCACCGCCATTACTAGTAAAAAAAATAAAAATAAATAAAAACCCCAGAAATGAATTCTCCTCATCCGTAAACACAGAAACTTTTGCGCAAACCAATCAATAAACGCCGATTGAGATTTTTTTTTATCACAGATATGAGGAAGAATATAAATCGGCCAAAACCGTTGAAAAAAAATGTTTTTTTATATTTTTGTTTGGATTTGTATTTTAGCAAAAAGTAAGAAATTTGTTTTTTTTTTGCAAAATTGTTGCTCTTCTTTTGTTTATAGCGGCGATCAGAAATGATGCAGCGGTGATCAAATACCACCAAAAGAAAGCTCTATTTGTGGGAAAAAAGGACGCAAATTTCCTTTGGGTACAACGTTGCACGACCGCGCAATTGTCAGTTAAAACGACGGAGCGCCGAGTCTCAAAAAGTGCTCTGGTCCTAAAGTGTGAAATCCTTCCGGGGCTGAATTCCTAAAAGCACCTCTGCCTAATAAAAAAAAACATACACCCTTCATATTTTCCATCCTGGGGGAAAAAACGTATAAACGTAAAAAATATAAGTGGAAGCACTTCTGACTCTGCACTTCAGCAAATGCACAAAGTGAATGAACACAAGAAAATACTTGAATAACACCACACAAACGACAGGTGACCTTGTTTACCCCTTTAGCTCTTTCTCCTCCTAACATGCACTCTCTACCACTCCTTCTGACAACTCTGTCCTGCATCCTTAAACTAACTCTCCTTCACCCCTCTTCTCCACCTCACAGCTTATATATATCACCCTCACTTCTATCCTCTCCTTATTACTGCACCCACCAACTCCTGCTAATTCTGAATCCACATGCACAAAAATACTCCAGGACACTAGAGCATGTCACTTCATATAAATCGCACTCCCACAATACCTTCCTCACCCTTCTGCTTCTCCTAACCTCTGGAGATATATCCCTAAACCCTGGGCTTCCATCATTTAACTATACTCAATGCACCCATTACCCTGCACCCTCCGATTGCAGCCGCAATGCACACAATCTAATTCCCATTTCTCTTCTTCCCAAAATCGGACTCCCTTTCTCTTGCGCCCTTTGGAATGCCCGCTCGGTCTGTAACAAACCCACCTCTCTCCATGATATTTTTATCGCTAACTCATTCAATCTACTTGCCATTACCAAGACCTGGCTTCACGAATGTGACACTGCGTCTTCTGCTGCCCTATCACACGGTGGTCTTCTCTGGACTCACTCCCCCAGTGGATGCAAGGGAGGGGGTGTTGGAATCCTTCTAGCCCCACATAGCACCTTTCAGGTACTTCATCCACCCCCCTCTCTGTCTCTCTCCTCTTTTGAAGCACACTGCATTCGTCTTTTCTCCCCAGTTTCTCTAAGGGTAGCTGTAATCTACTGGCCCCCCGGACCAGTATCAACCTTTCTTGATGACTTCTCTGCTTGGCTACCACACTTTCTCTCTTCTGAAATCCCCACAATCATTCTTGGGGACTTCAACATCCCTATTAATACTAACTCTCCTGCTGCTTCCAAACTTCTCAGTCTAACCTCCTCCTTTAACCTGAAGCAATGGATAAATGCTACTACTCACTCTGAAGGCATTACCCTTGACCTGGTTTTCTCCCACCTTTGCACTCCATGCAATCTCTCCAACTATCCATTCCCTCTCTCTGATCACTTCCTTAATAATTTCACTCTCTCCCTCTCCTCCACCTCCAACCACCTAACAGCTACCAGTAGAAACCTTCTCTTCTCTACTCTGCTACTGACCACCTCTATGACAAAATCGCACCCCTGTCATGCACCAACCTAGCCACTTCAGTCTACAACGATTCACTTTTAGCCTCCCTGGACACACTAGCCCCTCTCACCACTCACAGAATCAGGCCCGACCCCTTCAACCTTGGCAAACAGATGACACTAGAAGTCTGAAAAAACATAGCAGTGCTCTTGAGCGCCTATGGCGTAAGACTAAATCTCAAAAAGATTTCAACCAGTATAAATCTGCCCTCCAAAAATAAAATTCCTGCCTCCACAAGCAGACCTATTTTATCACTCTCATTAACAACTTATCATCCCGTCCTCTTCAACTCTTTTCTACCTTCAACTCTCTACTTCGTGCTCCTCTGCCTCCACCCACTACTTCACTCACTGCCCAGGAGATCGCCAGTCACTTCAAACTGAAGATTGAAACAATTCGTGAAGAGATCTCTGCTGTTCAGATACCTTCCACGCTTCACACTTCATGCCTACAGGTACAATCACTACTTCCCTCATTCAACCCCGCCACTTTAGATGAAGTTGCTAAACTACTTGCTAACATCAAACTAACCACCTGCCCGCCTGATCCTGTTCCCTCGCAAATACTACGTTCACCCTCTGACTTGATTCTACACTCTTTAACCCACATTTTCAATCTCTCCCTCTCTTCTGGCATCTTCCACAACTCTCTAAAACATGCATTAGTTAGCCTCATACTTAAAAAGCCTTCACTGGACCCAACCAATCCTAACAACCTACGCCCTATCTCCTTGCTCCCCTTTTTATCCAAACTGCTTGAACGACTAGTCTACAACCGACTGAGCAACCACCTTGCCGAGAATAGCCTTCTTGATCCCCTTCAGTCTGGATTTCATCCTCAACACTCCACAGAAACTGCTCTTCTAAAACTAACAAACGATCTACTAACAGCCAAAAGCAATGGACACTATTCTGTACTCCTACTCTTGGACCTTTCTGCTGCCTTTGATACGGTCGATCACCCCCTCCTCCTCCAAAAACTCCATGCCATTGGTCTCAGTGGCTGTACTCTTCGATGGTTCTCTTCCTACATATCTAATCGCACCTTTAGCGTTACTTACAACTCTACTTCCTCCTCTCCTCTTCCTTTCTCCGTTGGGGTCCCCCAAGGTTCTGTTCTTGGGCTGCTCCTATTTTCAATCTACACCTCCTCCCTGGGTCAGCTGATAGCCTCCCATGGCTTCCAATACCATCTGTATGCTGATGACACCCAAATCTATCTCTCTACCCCTCAGCTCACTCCCTCAGTCTTCTCACGTATCACTAATTTACTAAAAGATATAGCGGTCTGGATTTCACACCACTTCCTCAAACTTAATCTATCCAAAACCGAACTTATCATTTTTCCTACACCACGTGCCCCTTCCTCCAATCTCTCTGTCATAATCCATGGCACAACTATCAGCCCATCCCCACATGCCAAGGTCCTAGGTGTAGTCCTGGACTCTGAACTCTCCTTTAAGCCCCACATCCAATCACTGTCCAAATCCTGCCGCCTCAACCTCCGCAACATCTCAAAAATACGCCCCTTTCTAACCAATGACACAACAAAGCTCTTAATTCACTCTCTGGTCATCTCTCGTCTTGACTACTGCAACTCCCTTCTCAATGGCTTACCTCTACACAGGCTATCCCCCTTCAATCCATCATGAATGCTGCTGCCAGACTCATCCACCTTACCAATCGCTCTGTGTCTGCTACTCCTCTCTGTCAATCCCTCCACTGGCTCCCACTAACCCAACAAATTCAATTCAAAATACTAACAACAACCTACAAAGCCATCCACAATTTAGCCCCCAGCTACATCACCAGCCTAGTCTTGAAATACCAACCTAATCGTTCTCTTTCTTCCTCTCAAGACCTCCTACTCTCTAGCTCCCTCGTCACCTCTTCCTTTGCTTGCCTCCAGGACTTTTCCAGAGCCTCTCCAATCCTATGGAACTCCTTACCGCAACCTGTCCGAGCATCTCCTACTCTGCTAGCTTTTAGATGATCCCTGAAAACCCTCCTCTTCAGATAAGCTTATTCTACTCACTCCTAATAAATGTATTTTCATTTTCTTCATCAGTTCATCCCCCACAGTTATTACCTTTTGTTTCACTTGACTCTCCCTTCTAGATTGTAAGCTCTAACGAGCAGGGCCCTCCGATTCCTCCTGTATTGTATTGTAACTGTACTGTCTGCACTCATATTGTAAAGCTCTGCGCAAACTGTTGGCGCTATATAAATCCTTTATAATAATCATAATAATAATAATAATAAAAAACGTCGACACCCTGAATTGGTTGAAGATGAATTAGTGTCTTTTTTCAATCTGGATAACTATGTAACTATGTATGTAACATTGTAAAATGACGTTTGAAGTTGCGTTAACATGTAAAGAACTATATAATTACATTATAACATGTTTACATCAACCTTTAAATACCTGGAACACGAATGTTACTAGTCATTAACACAGCTTGCTCACACATACAGAATTAGTATAGCAGAACTATGGCGCAGAGCTAAAGAATTCCTGGTAATATCACATCCAGATCATACACCTCCTATATGAAATTCTGCTGTGGCAATGACTAATACACTAAACTGCATGTGACAAATCACATCTTCTCAGGAGATATAAGAAATTTTTGTCAAAGGGCCCATATACCATGTACTATACTTTGTACTACATTGCTCTGCTCAGGCTAACACAATGACGAGCTGACATCTATTCTTGGGCAAATTCAAAGAAAGTCAGTGCAGAATTTTAAAATAAATTCTGAATTACACACCCCGCTCTGCCACTCCTACTAGCTTAGGGGGTGTATTTCTTCCATTATCTGTGCCCATTTCTGATGATCATGTGCTGGTCGGAGCGTAGGGACTATTTCTTTAGTTTCGGGGCACATGCCCATTCTTCTCTCGCTCGCGTCTTCTCCTGCCTTGGCTCAAGTCCCAGCCAGCCGCCTGCCCGCTAATATCCTGACCTTCCCTAGTGGAATGATCTTCCTCCGCTCCCCTCCCCACCCAGTAGTAGCCACAGGCAGAATGACAGTCTGCCTATATAACCAAGGCAGATCATCATTCTGTCAGTATGGAAGACATTGATCCTGTCTTCCTGCAAAGCAGGGTCAGGGATCTATGCCTTCCCTTAGTAAAAGCATCTCCCCCACAGTGAGAAAACACTAGTTAGGAACACATTTAACCCTTTGATCGCCCCTGATGTTAACCCCTTCCCAGCCAGCGTCACTAGTACAGTGACATATAGTACATTGCATATTTTTAGCACTGATGACTGTATTAGTGTCACTGGTTCCCACAAAGTGTCAAAAGTGTAATTTAGTGTCCGATTTGTCCGAAACAATATCTCAGTCCCGCTATAAATTGCTGATTGCCGCCATTACTAGTAAAAAAAAAAATATGTACCAGGATTTCATTTTAAAAATATACTCACCTTAACCACTTCAGCCCCGGAAGGATTTCACACTTTAGGACCAGAGCCCTTTTTGCGATTCGGCACTGCGTCGCTTTAACTGACAATTGCATGGTCGTGCGACGTTATACCCAAACAAAATTTGCGTCCTTTTTTTCCCACAAACAGAGCTTTCTTTTGGTGGTATTTGATCACCTCTGCGTCATTTCTGATCGCCGCTATAAACAAAAGAAGAGCGACAATTTTGCAAAAAAAACCCACATTTCTTACTTTTTGCTAAAATACAAATCCAAAAAAAAAATATAAAAAAACATTTTTTTCACCGTTTTTGGCCGATTTATATTCTTCCTCATATTTGCGATAAAAAAAATATTGCAATCTGCGTTTATTGATTGGTTTGCGCAAAAGTGGCCTCGTTTACGGACGATGAGAATTCATTTTTGGGGTTTTTATTTTTATTTTATTTTTTATTAGTAATGGCAGCGATCTGCGATTTTTAGCGGTACTGCGATATTGGGGCGGACATGTCGGACCATTTTGACACTTTTTTGGGACCATTGGCATTTATACAGCGATCAGTGCTATAAATGCACTGATTACTGTGTAAATGCCATTGGCAGTGAAGGGGTTAACCTGCAGGGGGAGCTCTAAGGGTTAACTGTGTTCCCTGGGCGTGTTCTTACTGTATGGGGGCTGCCCTAACAGGGGAAGGGAAGTGATCACAGTTTACTTACACGGACCTCCGTTCTTTCACTCCGGGGGGGGGCATCGCGGGTAGCCGGCGGTGATCGAGGCCGCCGCACCTGCTCCCTGGCCCTCCCCGAACACAGTGCGCGATCTCGCAGCCGCCGTCAGATGATGGCGATTTGCGATATCGCACCACTTTGTCGCCGTCAACCTGCGGTTGGCGGTCGGCAAGTGGTTAAAGTGTTACTAAACCCACAACAGTAAAATCAGTGTGTATATGCAGTAAAGCATGCTTGTTATACTCACTGTGGAACCTACGGGGTTAATCCTCTGCATTATGTAAAAAGGCTGTTTGATCCTGTCTCCTCCTGATATTCCCGTACTTCCAGTGTCTCCAACTCATTTCCGGATATTATAGAAGAAAGGGCACGGGCTACATATGGTCATTTTTGTGTGTATTGCTATAGAGGTTTATTTATTCTTTGGAGAGTGCATGTGATCAGCACAGGGCCAATCAGCACTCTCCAGAGTAGACAGTGCAGTCAGAGTAGAATGAAAACTCCTCCTACAAGCTTTACCAAGACATTGATGAAAGTCACAAAACTGCTCTAACTGCTGATGAGAACAAGTATTTAGCAGTTTATAGTTATTAAACTATTGCAATTCCATGTTCTGTGTACTGTGGGAGACCAGATATAGTGAATGCAGGGTCCTGGGTTTATTAACACTTATTAATACCTAAGTATTAGGTACTACTAGACTAGTACTGAGGACCCTCCAATCAGGTCCACCTTTCCGTTTTTCCAGGCAGATCAGATTGGAAGCTCCATGTAGGTCTATGGGTGGGCAGATGCGTCCATTTCCATCCACTTACCACCCAGTCCATCCAGGTCAGAAAATAAAAAATGGAAAAGCTCTGCATCCTCTTCCATGTATTCTGACCTAAACATAATGGATCAGAGGTGGTCTGATGTAAGTGGACACAAGTCTGTTTACATCTGGCTGCCCATAGATCCAACACGGGTCCGGAACGCTGCAGTTTGTAAAAGCAGAAAACAAGTAATGGGCACAAATATCACAAAACTGACCCCCATCCCATTCTACTTCGGTTCCACAGGGGATCCATGACCAGCTCCCCGGATAGAGGCCGTCTGTGTAAAACCAGGCAGGGCCCACGTAAAAGAGCCTCGTACTTCCAGATTTCTTCCAGAACTAACGGGAGCCCTGACAGTGTGTCCAACATCCAGATATCATTATAAACACCCGCAGGCCTATTCCAAATATACAAAACCAGCACAAAGGACAATGAGAAAACATGGCGACCAAACAGGAATAATCCACCTATCAGGCCACATTTACAGCGGCTCCTGTGTTTGGCTTATTTAGGCCTCATTCATCAGGCCACTTAGGGTGACATAGTGTACAATGGAGCGTGATTTCTGCGCTCAGGAGTCATGGGTGATTGCTTACAACCAGCAGTAGTGTGTACAAACCAATGACAGGCTGTCAGACGCCGCTGCTGAACGCACATCTGAGTGTTTAGATCCGTACAAGGACAGAGGAACCCCTCGCTTTATAGATGGAACCGCTCGGATGTGCGTAAAACCATGGCGTCTGTCGCCCTGTCATTGATATGTACAAGCTGCTGTCCGCTATATGCAACCACCTGGGACTCCTGAGTACAAAAATCACGCTCCTGTGTACACCGTGTGGGGGCCGTGTGACTGAGGAGGAATTATCTGACAAATATAAACAAACATTATGCCTCTCAATCAAGTTCTACAACATTTAGGCCTCTTACACACAGTACTGATATTTGAGCATCTGGTTTTTTGGACATAGTTTCAGCATCTGTTTTGCGCGTATTTATGCACGCATATGGATGTTTGCGCAATTGCGCACACAATATATTATTAGGGAAAATTCATATTTATGCTCATTTGTGCATATTTGCAAATACGGCCGCAAAATGCAGACCAGGAACAAAGATTTTTCTATTTTTTTTTTTCTGTTTTTGACTCAAGAACATGCAGCGCTTGTTTACTCGCCTGTGTGTGCAGACACATTGTAAACAATGGGCTGCATTTTAGGTCAGTAAAAAAAACACTGTACTGTACTGAGGTTCTTCAAGCTGAAGTGAGCCTTGAAGGCGAATGCCTGGTGCACACTATAGCTCCGGTCAGGAGCCTTTGTACTAACCATGCAAGGTTAGTACAGCGATTCTCCCCCACTGAGCTGTTGTGTTTCCAACAGAGGGACCCCCCCCCCACCAGAACACTCCGATCAGCACTCTCTGCCATTGGCAGAGCGCGCTGATTGGGAGTCGGTCGGCTTCTGGTTTTCCAGCATGTGCATCCGACAGAAGCCATCCAAACCGCCGGTTTCTGACGGACAGACCAACTTACACATGAGCAGAATGTCAGTCGGTATTTTTTGTACCGGCAATTGTCTCCCGACAGTCTGCCCATCTGTAAGGGGCTTAAAGCGGAACTTCAGTCATTTTTTCATCTTTCTATCTATTAAATCTTCTGCTCTTGTTGTTTTAACTGTAGATAGTAAAACATTTTTTCTGCCAGTAAATACCTTATACAGCCCACTTCCTGTTTCTTGGCTGGTAAAAAGCCTCGGCGTTTGACATCATGCACAGCTCTCTCTCTCTCTCACACTCTCATGAGAGTTTGCCAGGGAGGGATGAGTCATAAGAGGGCCAATGAGAGCTGCAGAGCTGGAGGTGTGCCTCTGTGTGTCTGTGTAAATCCAGGAAGTGAACAGGTAGCAGCTTTAGCTGTTCGCAGTTAAAATGGATGCAGCCAGACTGAATGGAGGGAGATTTCTGCAGCATATTTGGCAAGTACAGAATCACAGTTTATATAAAATAATATGCAAAGTGGTTGACGGGGAAGCTTCAGAATGGCAAAGATGTTTTTATTACAAATTATGTGAGCAGACTGCAGTTCCTCTTCAAGTTCATCTTTTAGAGAAAACATCCCATGCAGTCAAAGCATCCCAGTAGTTATTAACCACTTCAGCCCCGGAAGAATTTCCCAGGTTAGGATCAGAGCACTTTTTGCGATTCGGCACTGCGTCGCTTTAACTGACAATTGCGCGGTCGTGCGACGTTGTACCCAAACAAAATTTACGTCCTTTTTTCCCACAAATAGAGCTTTCTTTTGGTGGTATTTGATTGCCTCTGCGTCATTTCTGATCACCGCTATAAACAAAAGAAGAGCGACCATTTTGCAAAAAAACCCAAATTTCTTACTTTTTGCTAAAATACAAATCCAAAAAAAAATATAAAAAAACATTTTTTTTCCCCGGTTTTGGCCGATTTATATTCTTCCTCATATTTGTGATAAAAAAAAATTGCAATCGGCGTTTATTGATTGGTTTGCACAAAAGTGGCCGCGTTTACGGATGATGAGAATTAATTTCTGGGGTTTTTATTTTTTTTTTTACTAATAATGGCGGCGATCTGCGATTTTTGCGGTACTGCGATATTGCAGCGGACATGTCGGACATTTTTGACACCTTTTTGGGACCAATGACATTTATTCAGCTATCAGAAATTTAAATCCACTGATTACTGTATAAATGTCATTGGCAGTTAAGGGGTTAACCTGCAGGGGGCAGGGAAGGGGTTAACTATGTTCCCTGGGCGTGTTCTAACTGTGGGGGGTTGGGCTACCATGGGCATGAGAGATCTAACTGATCCCAGTGACAGGGATCAGTAGATCTCCCATGCCCTCACTAACAGAGCGGGGAACCGCCGTGTTTACATCGGCGGTTCCCTGTTCTTTGCCTGTGGCCGCTCATCGCGGCTCTCCGGCGGACATCGGGTCCGCCCGAGCCGCGGGCACACTCCTCAGGAGTGCGGCGGGTGCGTGTGTGCCCCCTAGCGGCCATTCGAAGATCGCACCCAGCGTCCACAGCGTTTTACGGCAAAGTGATTAATAGCTACTGGGGCCCCTGACTGCACAGGATATTTTCTGGAAAAGGTGAACTTGGCCTTTGAGGGTTCTTGCACATGGGTGCCTGAGCAGCAGCAAAGTACATTCCAGCTTATTTCCCCCGCTAAGGTGCTGTGTACAGCCACCTATAGACAATTTTTTTCCTATAATTTACCATGGTGCAATGTACCTTTTTAATTTTACTATAGACAATGAATGGCTGTACGTTGGTATACACAGGTATGTTGTGTTTTTTAGAATACGCCTGTACATAATATGCTATACAAGTGTATACCTACAGCTACACACACTCATGTCTATGGGCGGCTGTACACAGCACCTGGGCCTCCTGGATGGGGGAGCTACGCTGCAATTTACATTGCTCGGGCTTAGGCACCCATGTGCAAAAGCCCTTAAAGGCCAAGTTCACCTTTTCAAAAAAAATGCCTATGCAGTCAGGACCTGCAGGTAGTGCCGGGACAAGGTCATCCTCCACCCAGACCAAAGATGCCAAACTGTGCCCCCCGCCCCCATTCATGATGTGCAAGGTTAGAGGATTCTACACCCAGCAGTCACTCACTTGGTAAACTTACTGCTGCTGTCTCTTCTTCTGTCAGCCTTGCAACAGAAGGAAGGTGCCCACATCCCTACAGTAAACCATTGCGCCCAGGGCAACTATCCCTCCTGCCCACCCCTTGTCCTGGCCCTGCCTGCAGGTTTCCTGGGCGAGGAAACACACTGCAATTTATGAATGGGATCAGGCACCTGTATGTACTTGCACTTACAAGCGTTCTCTGCCCTGGACGCACAGAATTCTATTCTCCCTAAACGCAGGTGAACGCACAGGATGAATTCTACCACCAAGGACCTATTCATGCCACAAACTGCACACTTACTGTGCGATTTTTGCATGTGCAGTGAAGTGCATTTTTCATGCATCTGTGGTGCATTTTTTTCCTTTGAGGCCTGTGTGTTTTAGTGTGTTATATTATTATTATATATCTGGGTGCGGATCCCCCTTTACATCAGGGTCCCTAGGGAGCCTCCCTACTTATATCAGGGTTCCCAGAGAGCCCCAGGGCTCAGGAGTGTGCTACATGAAGGAAGCAGGGCTCAGCTGTGCCCAGCAATGCAATCTCACATCACAGATTCCTCTCCATTACAGATCCCCCCCATCACAGAGCTCCCCATCACAGACTCCTCTCCATCACAGATCCCCCCCATCAAAGACTCCTCTTCATCACAGATCTTCCTCAGACACTACCCCTCGAGACACTACCTCTCCTTAGACACTAGGGGGGTAGACACTACTTCTCCTCAGAAACTACCCCCCCTAGACACTACTTCTCCTCAGAAACTACCCCCC
>BLSH010379909.1:739115-755137 GCA_018402905.1 Glandirana rugosa
TCCTCGGACACCGGAAGGAACTTTTACGACGGCTGTTACATTCAACACACTTCAACTTTAACGTAGGTTTCCCCCCCGCACCGGACGCCGACTTCGCCTGCCAGCGTTGTGGCTCCTCCTTTGGATGCAATTTCAACTTCACACAACTTACATTGTCGGCAGCATTTTCAAGGAAGGCCACAGGCTCCTTTTGAAGTGCTTTTTCAGATAAAGGTGAAAACCATGTAGGTCTCGACTGACTGCCGTGAGAAAGGGTTAGGCGATGATCGGTACCTTCAAGTCAAGGTAAAATCATCTCTGGGCTGATGGGTTCCACAGAGGTGAAAAAGAACTCCACAAGGGCTCGTCCGGGATTTGAACCCGGGACCTCTCGCACCCAAAGCGAGAATCATACCCCTAGACCAACGAGCCGAAAGATGCTTGCTTATCTGGGCTGGTTTCCCGGGCTAGGCTGAGCAGTAGACAAAGGCACGGCAAAATTTCAAGCATAGCATAAAGGCACCTTGACTGTGACAAGAATACATTGGGAAATCAGGCCTTCTGCCTAAAGTTTGGGCTGTCCGGGATTTGAACCCGGGACCTCTCGCACCCGAAGCGAGAATCATACCCCTAGACCAACGAGCCAAGAATGCCACCTAGGATGAGAAATTTTTTTTTTCTCAAAAAATAGTCTTCTTCAGCCCCAAGGCAGAACCCAAGAGCCAACTCTCAGAAGAGGGTTTTCCCACACTTTGCAGTTGCAAGAGCCATTAGGCACTTTTTCCTGCATGGATTAAGCCATAAGTTAGGATGCCATGTGCTAAATAATGGGCTCGTCCGGGATTTGAACCCGGGACCTCTCGCACCCTAAGCGAGAATCATACCCCTAGACCAACGAGCCTTGAATACACATAGTTTTTTTTTATTTATTTATTTATTTTTTTTTAAAGTCAAGCAAGTGCCCTTAGAGAGCCAAAGCCAAGTGCCTCCTACAATTCCATCTGCATATTTTGCTAAAAATAATCTTTTTTAGGGTGAAGGGCACCGGGAGACTTGGAGTCGAGGTCAGCATGCATTTCTAAAGTCTCTGTCTCTGTCTGTGTCTCTCTCTCTGTCTCGCTCTCTCTCTGTCTCGCTCTCTGTCTCGCTCTCTGTCTCTCTCGCTCTCTCTGTCTCTCTCGCTCTCTCTGTCTCTCTCGCTCTCTCTGTCTCTCTCGCTGTCTCTCTCGCTCTCTCTGTCTCTCACGCTCTCTGTCTCTCACGCTCTCTCACTCTCTGTCTCTCACGCTCTCTGTCTCTCACGCTCTCTGTCTCTCACGCTCTCTCTGTCTCTCTCGCTGTCTCTCTCGCTCTCTCTGTCTCTCTCGCTGTCTCTCTCGCTCTCTCTGTCTCTCACGCTCTCTGTCTCTCACGCTCTCTCGCTCTCTGTCTCTCACGCTCTCTGTCTCTCACGCTCTCTGTCTCTCACGCTCTCTCTGTCTCTCACGCTCTCTCGCTCTCTGTCTCTCACGCTCTCTGTCTCTCACGCTCTCTGTCTCTCACGCTCTCTGTCTCTCACGCTCTCTCTGTCTCGCTCGCTCTGTCTCGCTCTCTCTGTCTCGCTCTCTCTGTCTCGCTCGCTCTGTCTCGCTCGCTCTGTCTCGCTCGCTCTCTGTCTCTGAACTAGATGACTATCTCAGGGTTGTTCCTTTTGGTCCACTATACCAACCAAGCCACTATTCATCCCTTTTTGGTATGGGAGGGTTCACACTTAACATCCACAGATCTCATTTAATGACTGGTGGCGATTGTGCGGCCTGCATCTTTTCCCCTGCTACACAGTAAGTAGTGGTTGTTAAAGCAAGTTAATTCAAGACTTGAATGTGAATGTGAGCTTTCCCTCCCTCTGACTGTCAGAGTGACCAAGAATATTTAACTTTTTTGCAGTATCCCAAAATGAGTGGGGCAAAGAAAAGAAAAGTGGACAGTGAATGCAGAGTGTTTAAGAAGGAATGGATAGCAAAATATTTTTTTACGGAAGTCCGATCAATGGCTGTATGTCTCATATGCCAGGAAACTGTTGCGGTTTTCAAAGAATATAATATCAGCCGTCATTTTGCCACGAAGCATGCTAACTATGCTAGCAAGCAGTCGCCCCAAGAACGGGGTCTACAGCTCGGAGGTTGATGTCTAAATTACAGGCTCAGCAAAATTTATTTCACAGACAAACTGCGATTCAAGAGTCAAGTACCAAAGCAAGTTTTATGCTCTCATTCAAATTAGCAAAAGCTAGTAAACTCCTCTCTGAAGGAGAGTTTTTGAAAGAATGCATGATAGAGGCCGCAGGTCTTTTGTGTCCAGAGAGCAAAGACAAGTTTGAAAAACTCAGTTTATCACGCAGGACAGTGACTCGTCGTGTGGAACTGATTGATGAAGACATAACAAACAAGTTAAATAATATTGCAGAGTCCTTTAAATTATATTCGCTAGCACTGGACGAAAGTACAGACATAAAAGACACAGCTCAGCTCTTAATTTTTATCCGAGGGATTAGCGGCAGTTTTGAAATAACAGAGGAGTTTTTGGCCATGGAGCCACTTAAAGGAAAAACACAGGGAGAAGATTTGTATGACCGGGTGTCTGCTGTCATCGAGAGTATGAAGCTACCTTGGAGTAAACTTGCTAATGTCACTACGGATGGATCTCCAAATTTAACTGGAATAAATGTGGGATTGCTGAAAAGAATTCAGGATAAAGTGAAAGAGGAAAACCCTGATCAAGAAGTTATTTTTCTCCACTGCATCATACACCAAGAATCTTTGTGTAAATCTGTATTACAGCTTAGTCATGTTGTGAATCCAGTTATAAAGCTTGTTAACTGCATACGAGCAAAGGGACTTCAGCACCGTCAGTTCATTGCATTTCTGGAGGAAACCGACGCAGACCACCAAGACTTGCTTTACCACTCTCGTGTCCGCTGGTTGAGTTTGGGCAAAGTGTTTAAACGAGTGTGGGATCTTAAAGAAGCGATTGATGCATTTTTGGAGTTAAAGGGGAAGTCTGATGATTTTCCAGAGCTGTGCGACAAGAATTGGCTGTGTGACTTTGCGTTTGCTGTTGACATTTTTTCTCACATGAATGAGCTTAACGTCAAGCTACAGGGAAAACACCTGTATGTGCACGACATGTATAGTAATGTAAATGCCTTCAAAGCCAAGTTGACTTTTTTCTAGGCAAATTTCAAAGAAAAACTTCTCTCATTTTCCCACACTAGCCACACAGGAAAAGGCCATCCAAAATGTGAATAAATATAGCAAATCACTGAATGACCTGCATGAAGAATTCTGCCGTCGGTTTTCAGATTTTGAAAAAATTGAAAAGTCACTTCAGCTGGTGGCCTGTCCCTTGTCACAAGACCCAGAAACAGCACCACAAGAAGTGCAATTGGAACTAATCGATCTTCAATCTGATGCAATCTTAAAGGAGAACTTCCACTCTCTTCCACTAAAAGAGTTCTATGCCTCACTTAAAGATGACTGTTTTGCAAACCTCCGGGGGATGGCACAGAAGATTCTGGCCTTGTTTGGCTCGACCTACGTGTGTGAGCAGACGTTCAGCGTCATGAACATCAATAAATCCCGTCACAGATCCCAGTTAACTGACCAACACCTCAGATCTATTCTGCGAATTGCAACAACAAAGCTAACTCCTGACTTTGATGCCTTAACAAAAAAGGGAGACCAACAACACTGTTCCCACTGAAATTGAAGGTGAGTTACACACTATTTTAGGAAAGAGATACATTACATAAAAGTTTTGTACAATAACTCTTTTTATGCTTTTCTACCTTACAGCACCACAAGAAGTTCAATTGGAACTGCAGTCTTAAAGGAGAACTTCCGCTCTCTTCCACTAAAATAGTTCTATACCTCACTTAAAGATGACTGTTTTCCAAACCTCCGGGGGATAGCACAGATGATTCTGACCAACACCTCACCTCAGATCTATTCTGCGAATTGCAAAAACAAAGCTAACTCCTGACTTTGATGCCTTAACAAAAAAGGGAGACCAACAACACTGTTCCCACTAAAATTGAAGGTGAGTTACACACTATTTTAGGAAAGAGATGCATTGCATTGCATAAAAGTTTTGTACAATAACTCTTTTTATGCTTTTCTACCTTACAGCACCACAAGAAGTTCAATTGGACTAACTAACAACACTGTTCCCACTACAATTGAAGGTACTATTTTATGAAAGAAATACATTGCATAAAAGTTTTGTGAAATAACTCTTTTTATGCTTTTCTAGCTTAAATTAATCTAAACATTTAATGTTACACATTTAAATTTAATTTATATTAATTCACACATACACACCGTCCATCTACTCTTGGTCCGGCCCCCGGGTCCAATATATGAACCCATTGCGGCCCTCGAGTCAAAAAGTTTGCCCACCCCTGCCCTAGGATATTTTTGAGCCAGAGAGAGAGAAAATGTGTGCCTGTGTGCCTGGCCGGCTCTGCACTAAGATTGGCAAAGGAACCACGTGACAGGTTCCAAAGGGCCATTCACAAAGCGTAGCGCAGCTCGCACATGTGCAGTGTGAGGCCGCAAGAAGTCACACCTAACTTCCTAAAATAAACATGCCGGTGCCAGGGACCTGAAGAGCTGGCTCGGGTGAGGACAGCGCCGGATCCCTGGACTGGTAAGTGTCATATTAATAAAAGTCAGCTGCTACAGTATTTGCAGCTGCTGACTTTTCATTTTTTGTTTGCAGGGTGAAGAACCGCTTTAAAGAAGAACTTTTAAAAAAAATATATGAATAAAATTAAAAAATGTCAAATACTGTAGCTGCTGACTTTTAAAAAGCAGATACTTAGCAGTGCCTGGTGTCTAGCGCTGTCTTCCCGCAGCGCGTTTCTTACCACTACAGGTCCCTGACACTGCCATCTCTGAGATGGCAGTTGGCCGTGACTTCTTGAGCTAAAATCCAAATCTCTATTGCACATGCACAAGATTGTCCTGCAGCCTGGGGACATGACAGTAGCAGGATGAATAGCAGCACTTTCACTTTTGAGTGAAGGTCCGCTTTAAAACGATTGTACATTCCCTTTTAGAACTGTGAATTATGGTAACTACTAAGCTATTGTATCCAAACTTTACCTTGAGCATCAAACTTTAGTAAATGATATGTACTGGAGGGGCCTCCTGCGCCCCCGACCAGTTCAATACCAAACGCCTTATTGCATTAGAAAGCAATTGCCATCATGAGAAATTTCTCACATTTACATAAGAAAAGGGGAAAAGAGTGCAATGTAAGGTTATCTACTGCTTTTGACCTGAATGTATTATTATTTCTGAGTCCATACACCGATCACACTGTTCTGGCTCCCAATGCTCACAGTTTGCAGAAAAAACTGCACTCTCTTAGATTTCACTTTAGAACAATATAATTCACCTGCCATGTACGGCATACATTGCTTTCATCAGCACTTCCTGCAGTTTGTAAATGGAACACACAGTTCAGCTTCCAACCTCTTATAAATAGTACTTGAGAAGATTACAGCCTAACCCTTCCATTCAATATAAGTGGAGTGGACAAAGATGGAGTCACTGATGTACCATTGCATTTGCTAGTTGTATACTCGATTGTGTGGAAACTTTTAGAGATTTAGACCTAAACTCTAAATGGATTAGGTTTACAGTGCCTTGAAAAAGTATTCATACCCCTTGCCATTTTGCACATTTTGTCATGTCACAACCAAAAACGTAAATGTATTTTATGTGATACACCAACACAAAGTGGCACGTCATTTTGAAGTGGAAGGAAAATGATAAATGGTTTTCAATTTTTTTCACAAATAAATATCTGAAAAGTGTGATGTGCATTTGTATTCAGCCCCCTTTACCCTAATATCCCTAACTAAAATCCAGTGGAACCAATTGCCTTCAGAAGTCACCTAATTAGTAAATAGAGTCCACCTATGTGTAATTTAATCTTAGTATAAGTTCAGCTGATCTGTGAAGCCCTCAGAAGTTTGTTAGAGAACCTTAGTGAACAAACAGCATCATGAAGGCCAAGGAACACACCAGACAGACCAGGGATAAGGTTGTGGAGAAGTTTAATGCAGGGTTAAGTTATATAAAATATCCCAAGCTTTGAACAGCTCACAAAGCACTGTTCAATCCATCATTCGAAAATGGAAAGAGTGTGGCACAACTGCAAACCTACCAAGACATGGCCGTCCACCTAAACTGAAATGCTGGGCAAGGAGAATATTAATCAGAGAAGCAGCCAAGAGGCCCATGGTAACTCTGGAGGAGCTGCAGAGATCCACAGCTCAGGTGGGAAAAATCTGTTCATAGGACAACTATTAGTCGTGCACTCCACAAATCTGGCCTTTATGGAAGACTGGCAAGAAGAAAGCCATAAGAAGTCCCTTTTGCAGTTAGTGAGAAGCAATGTGGGGGACAGAGCAAACGTGGAAGAAGGGGCACTGGTCAGATGAGACCAAAATTTGGGCTCAAAGCAAAACGCTATGTGTGTGGGAAAACACTGCAAATCACCCTGAACACACCATCCCCACTGTGAAACATGGTGGTGGCAGCATCATGTTGTGGGGATGCTTTTCTTCAGCAGAGACAGGGAAGCTGGTCAGAGTTGATGGGAACTTGGATGGAGCCAAATACAGGGCAATCTCAGCAGAAAACCTGTTAGAGGCTGGAGACTTGAGTGGAGGTTCACCTTCCAGCAGGACAATGACCCTAAACATACATCCAAAGCTACAGTGCAATGGTTTAGATCAGTGTTTCTCAAACTTTTTTGTCTTGTGGAGCACCAAAAAGATCTAAAAATTTTCACGCCACACCTGAAAAGATTTAACAATTTTTGTGGTGAAGAACGTATTTATTTTTATATATATATTCACTTTTAAGTTTAATGTGAAAGATGTGCCTGCTTTCGAGAGCAAATCAGATTGAAGTGATTGTAATCTTCTTTGTACTTTTGCTTGCCTCTTTGCTTTTCATTTAACAGTTTCTCTTTCAGAGTTCCAGAGATGATTAAGTATTTCTCTACCGCTAAACAATTAGCAAACTCTATTTATAAGCACCAAAGTTGGAATGGAACAGTCTCTATTATTATAATATAATTAGAGCGATAGAGTTCTCCAGAGATCTCGCACAAGTCTCACGTTACAATAGGAACCAATGAATGACAGCCTGACCAAGATTGCTTTTTTATATATGTTACTTTTTAAACTTTTGTGACATTAATTTTACCGTTTAATTTTTCGATAGGTTCAAGGTTTCAAAATGCTAGCAATTTTAAATATTTTTCAAAATTCCCAGGGCACACCTGCAAATCTCACGCGGCACAATAGTGTGCTACGCAACACACTTTGAGAAACACTGGTTTAGACCAAAGCATATTCATGTGTTAGAATGGCCCAGCCAAAATCCAGACCTAAATCCAATTGAGAATCCTAGGCAACACTTGAAAATTGCTATTCACAGATGCTCTCCATCCAATCTGACAGAGCTTGAGCTATTTTGCAAAGAAGAATGGGCAAAAATGTCACTCTGTAGAAGTACAAAGCTGGTAGAGACATTCCCCAAAAAGACTTGCAGCTGTTAACCTCCCTGGCAATATAATTATGTCAGATTTTTGGCTCTCAAAGCAGTACATTGTTTCGCATAGAAGTTTGGCGCTTTATAATTCTTAGGAATAACTCACTTAAATTTGTCTAAACAAGAGTCTAGCAGACATCCCGGGTATGATAAAGCTTGAAACAACAAAACCATAAATTATAATATAATAAATAACTAGAAATAATTATCAAAAATATTAATACAATAATAATAACATTTATTCAATAATGTAATGAAATCAAAACACTGAAATTTGCTCAGTTGCAGGATTGTCGTCCCTTTCAGTGTCTGATGACAAATTTCCCCACGAATCAGAATCACTCAATTCTGCAAATGATTTTTATTTACTATCGCTGTTTACTAGCTGGTCAAAACCCACTTTTGATGTAAAGGGATGCTTTTTGGATGCCATGGACATTCTCAAGTTTCCATGCAGAAAGAATGACATATATAATATAAGTGCATGCAGGGCACTGGGCAAAGCACTAGGGACAAAAGGGATGTGAAATGATTTGATACAGTAATGTAATCCTACAGATCACAGTGTATTGTATGTGTTGTGTGTGTTTCACTTTTTGAATTTGCCGCAGTGCTCCGCCCCCATGCGACACGGCGCTCGCAGGGAATGGAGCCCGGAACCCAGAGGCATCCGGCGAATATTCCGCCGGAGGACACAGCGTAAGTAATTTTGCCTGGATCCTGCGAGGCGATCCCAAGTATGGCTCGGGGTTACCGCTTTTGATAATGAAAATTAACCCGAGCCACACTCGAGATAACCGGATAAAGGACGTTAATGCAGTGAAAGGTGGTTCTACAAAGTATTGACTCAGGGGGCCTGAATACAAACGCACGCCACACTTTTCACATATTTATTTGTAAAAAAATTTGAAACCGTACATCATTTTCCTTCCACTTCACAATTATGTGCCACTTTGTGTTGGTCTATCACATAAAATCCAAAAAATATATATTTACGTTTTTGGTTGTAACATGACAAAATGTGGAAAATGTCAGGAGGTACGAAGGCACTGTAGTATACATATTATGAACAGTTGCCATTTTTTTCATAAAATACTGTTTTTGGTCTTTCATTATCCTTTTTTTTGCATCACAGTGTTACTGATCTCATTTGGCCTTTTTCAGCCAATTTATTTCTACATGCATTTACTGCACAATCGTTGTACAGAGCTTAGTATTGTCATTGGCCATACTAGGTCGATGCAATTGACCTGACCAGCCAGAACTGAAAAGAGGCTTTCCTCTACACTTTGGGCTCCATCACTAGGTATGTTACACCCTCTTTATATAACAGGAGGGCACGTCTAAACCAAAAGCCTGGGAACGGAGCCAAACATGTTTAACCCCTTTGGCAGCCTCAGCCATTGAAAAACCTTGATTGCCAATACTAATACAATAAAATGTACTAATATATTTGTTTGTTTTACTACACTATCACTGTGCTCTTTCTTTTGCCTTTTCTGATAACAATAGGGAAAGCTGCCTGTTTACTTCTATGGTACTGCTTGTAGGCATAAGACTACTGTGCCTAATTGTAAATCTACCCTTACCTGGTACAAATTTGTGCACACCTTACTAAATTTGCAATGAAAGCTGCATAAGTAGTAGAACCAGACAGACTGCTATTTTTTTACTCTCCTGAGTATTTGAATATTAACACATACAGTGTGACACTGACCAACCACGGAGGGGGTGCTGTCTTAAAGGGCTTGCATGCAGGTTGCTCAGCATTTTAGAAATGCATCTTCACGTGAGCAGCTGGACCCCCCAGGAAACTTCTCTAGTGATTCCCACTGCCTCCTCGTATGGCTGTGTTTCCAGTGTTCCCACAGTGTTATATGTACCTCCATAGTCCTCTTGTTTTCCAGCCTTTAACCAGTTCCTGTATGCCCCAGTAATTCCCAGTGTTCCCAGCTCCTGTGTGGTTCCTAATGTTCCCCATGTCTCTTCTGTCTGCACCCTGCTCCATTGACCACATGTACTCCAGCCATTGTCATTCGGTGCACTCCAGCCTGTGGTCTTATGCACTCAAGCCTGTGATCTGTTCAGTGATCCCGCGCACTTCACCCTGCTTTAGCCCCGCCTTTTTCTACTTAGTCTCCAGTAGCTGCCTGCCAGGCTGAGTCAGAGGGCTGCAACCTGGGAGCTGACAGCAGCCAAACCCATCTCCATTATAAGGAGCTCTGGTGAAGATCTCAGCCCTCTGCTCTAACTTCTGCTAAACAAGAGGGCAAGGTCTTCAGTGTCTCCTCCATGGCTTTCGCCACTGTTTTCCCCTGATTTTATACCCAAAACCAGCTTACCCAGTCTGCCCCATAGTGCTAATGGACCCCCATCCAAGACAGCCTCTCATCCAGTCTGTAGAGTCATGCAATTTATCAATCATGTTAGCCTACAATCCTAAATTACACCATTTTCTACAGACCTGCAATCAAATATTCAGGAGGATAAAAAAAAATCCACAGTCAAAAAAATCAGCAGTCCTTTTTTTTAAAGCAAACAGAAGATTCAGAGATGTAGGAAGCTAACTGTACAGTATATGAAAGTCTTGCCTCTTCTTGAATGTCATGTCTGGCCTGTCCTACCTCACTGCCATGTTGGTAATTTATTGTGATTAGCAACTTCATTGAAATAAAGGGACCTTTAAGAGGTGGTAGTGTCAGGAACCATGAATCAGACTGCGACAGAAGTGCAGTAAAAATCACACTTTTTAATAAAATGGTAAAATAGTACAAACAAAGCAAACATACTCAAAACATAGCCAGAGCTCAGTAACCAGAGTGGGTAGTCAGAACAAGCCAGTGAAACAGGAATTCAGAGATCAGCGTAGTAGAGGCAGCAAACAGGATCAGGAACCAGAAGGGAAGTCAGCCAGGCAAATTCTTTAATCCAGAAATCAGTGTAGTTAGAGGCAGAAAACAGGATCTGGAACCAGAAGGGAAGTCAGCCCAGCAAAGTCTGTAACAGGAAAACACAGCAGAGAGTATCCAGATATGTTGACCAGGTGAAGGCACAGGAGATATGATCCAGGCAGTTTAAATAGCCAGCAAGGCTACCAACAAAGACTGGACCCTGGGCACCTGCCCCTTTTGCCCTGCGGTAAAGATGGCCCAGGAGTGGAAACAAAGGCAGCCTTGAGACTCGCAAAAGCACTAATGGAATCCGGAGACCAATTCTGTGGGTCACCATCCTTCCTGGTCATATCGGTCAGGGAAGTTATGACTACATTTCCGATAATAATTGGCAAAGCCAAGAAAACGTTGCAGTGGACGTAAACCCACAGGGCCACTGTAGAACTGCCGAAAGTTTCTCTCCATAGAAAAACTGGCAGTGGAAATTACATAACTAGGGATGAGCCGAACACCCCCCCCCCCCCCGGTTCGGTTCGCACCAGAACATGCGAACAGACAAAAAGTTCAGGGCGAACATCCGAACACCATTAAAGTCTATGGAACGCGAACATGGAAAATCAAAAGTGCTCATTTTAAAGGCTTATATGCAATGTTATTGCCCTAAAACATGTATGAGGACCCGGGTCCTGCCCTAGGGGACATGTATCAGTGAAAAAAAAAGTTTTAAATCGATTGTTTTTTCAGGAGCAGTGATTTTAATAATGCTTAAAGTGAAAAAAAAAAAGAAAAATTCCTTTAAATATTGTGCCTGGGGGTGTCCTTAGTCTGTGTATAAAACAGCGCATCTCTGAGGTGTAGAACATAGCCAGAGCAAAATTACATTTACATAGGAAAAATTGTCATTTAATACCGCGGCTGTAATGTATTACCGATTCCCGGCAATATACAAAAAATGGCTGGAAAAAAGTGCGTGCAGTCCCCCCCCCCCAGTCCAAACCAGGCTCTTCGGGTCTGTTTTGGATATTAAGGGGAACCCCGCACCAAAATTTTTAAAAAATTGACGTGGCGGTCCCCCTAAAATCCAAACCGGACCCTTATCTGAGCATGTAGCCCTGGCTGGTTAGGATGGGGGGGGGGGCGACGAGCGAGCACCCCCCTCCTGAACCGTAGCAGGCTACATGCCCTCAAAATGGGGAGTATGGGTGCTTTGGGGGAGGGGGGCTCCGTCCCCCCACCTCAAGGCACCTTGTCCCCATGTTGATGGGGACAAGTGCCTCTTCTCCACAAGCCTGGCCAGTGCTTGTGGGGGTCTGCGGGCTGGGGGGGCTTATCGGAATCCGGAAGCCCCCTTTAATAAGGGGGCCCCCAGATCCCAACCCCCCCCCCATGTGAACAGGTTTGGTTACCCATTCACCAAAAAAGGAGTGAAGTGTAAAAAAAAACATTAGGCAGTTTTTGACAAGTCCTTTATTTTGTATTATAGCTCTTTTCTTCTTTCTTCCTCCATCTTCTCCTGCCCCGGTCCCTCTTTTGGTCTTCTTCTTATTTTAGTCTTCTTGCTTCCTCTCTTCATCTTCAATCTTCACCTTCATCTTCTTTCCCAGGCCACCACGCTCTCCGCTGCTGCAGTCCGGCCCCTGCAGCGTCTCCCCGAATGGGCAGTTTTCATGACAGTTCTTTTATAAGAAGGGGTGGGGCCACCCATGACGTAAATGGGTGACCCACCCCCTCTGACATCACATGACGTCAGAAGGGATGGGTTCACTCAGTTACGTCACTCGGCAAGACGCGCAGGGGCTGGACTGCACCAGTGGAGAGAGTGGCGGCGGGGAAAGAAGAAAGAAGATCAAGATCAAGATGAAGATTGAAGACGAAGAGAGGAAGCAAGAAGACTAAAAGAAGAAGCTGAAGACCAGAAGAAGGAGCGGGACAGGAGAAGACGGAGGAAGAAAGAAGAAAGAGCTGTAATACAAAATAAAGGACTTGTCAAAAACTGCCTATTGTTTTTTTTTTACACTACACTGCTTTTTTGGTGAATGGGTAGGGGTACAAAGTACCCCAAACCTATTGACATAGGGGGGGGGGGTCTGGGGCCCCCCTTATTAACCACTTCAGCCCCGGAAGGATCTCACACTTTACGACCAGAGCACTTTTTGCGATTCGGCACTGCGTCGCTTTAACTGACAATTGCGCGGTCGTGTGACGTTGTACCCAAACTAAATTTGCGTCCTTTTTTTCCCAGAAATAGAGCTTTCTTTTGGTGGTATTTGATCACCTCTGTGTCATTTCTGATCGCCGCTATAAACAAAAGAAGAGCGACAATTTTGCAAAAAAACTCAAATTTATTTCTTTTTGCTAAAATACAAATCCAAAAATAAAATATAATTTTTTTTTTCCATCGGTTTTGGCCGATTTATATTCTTCCTCATATTTTTGGTGAAATAAATCACAATCGGCATTTATTGATTGGTTTGCGAAAAAGTTGCCGCGTTTACGGACGATGAGAATTCATTTCTGGGGTTTTTACGTTTTTTTTAAATTTTTACTAGTAATCTGCGATTTTTAGCCGTACTGCGATATTGCAGCGGACATGTCGGACCATTTTGACACTTTTTTGGGACCATTGGCAGTTATACAGCGATCAGTGCTATAAAAATGCACTGATTACTGTGTAAATGCCATTGGCAGTGAAGGGGTTAACCTGCAGGGGGTGCTCTAAGGGTTAACTGTGTTCCCTGGGCGTGTTCTAACTGTGTGTGGGCTGCCCTGGCTGGGGAAAGGGGATGATCACGGCTTCCATATACAGGAAGCCTGTGATCATCGCCCTTCCTCCTCTAACAGAACGGAGATCCGTGTTTACATACACTGACCTCCATTCTTTCACTGCGGAGGGGCCATCGCGGGTAGCCGGCAGCGATCAAGTCCGCCCTACCCACTCCCCGCACACAGTGAGTGCGTGCTCACAGCACTAGTTATCGCAGCCGCCGTCGTATTATGGCGGCGGCTGCGATAACAAGCCACTCTGTCGCCGTCAGACTGCGGTCAGCAAGTGGTTAAAGGGGGCTTCCAGATTCTGGTAAGCCCCCTGCCTGCAGACCCCCCACAACCACTGGCCAGGGTTGTGGGGATGAGGCCCTTCTCATGGGGACAAGGTGCTTTGGGGGGGACCTCAAAGCATCCTCCCCATATTGAGGGCCTGTGGCCTGGTATGGTTCGAGGGGGGGGCTCTCGCTCGTCCCCACCCCCTCCTACCATGCCAGGGCTGCGTGCTCGGATAAGGGTCTGGTTTGGATTTTGGGGGGGACCCCACACCATTTTTTTTTTTAGTTTGGCCCAGGGTTCCCCTTAAAATCCACACCAGACCTGAAGGGCCTGGTTTGAATCTTGGGGGGGAACCGCACGTCATTTTTTTTTTAAATTTTGACATGGGGTTCCCCTTAAATTCCATACCAGACCTGAAGGGCCTGGTTTGGATTTTGGGGGGAACCGCACGTCATTTTTTTGTTTAGTTTGAAGCGGGCCCTGCTGTTGTAGATTAGTTAAAAAATTGTGATAAAATCCCCCAGTCAAACAGGTGGTGAAAAATTGGGCCTTCTGTGTTGGCGTTGTCAGAACACCGTAACCCCTTGCAGTTACTCTTGTTGGAAAGAGGAACTGGACTTGATGTTGTAAATTAGTTTACAAATTCTAACGAAAGCCCCCAGTCAAACAGGTGGCCAAAAATTGGGCCTTGTGTGCTGGCAGTGCCAGAACACTGTAACCCCTTGCAGTTACTCTTGTTGGACAGAGGAACTGGGCCTGATGTTGTAAATTCGTTTACAAATTCTGACGAAAGCCCCCAGTCAAAGAGATTGCCAAAAATTGGGCCTTGGGTGTTGGCGGTGCCAGAACACTGTAACCCCTTGCAGTTACTCTTGTTGGACAGAGGAACTGGGCCTGATGTTGTCAATTCATTTACAAATTCAGACGAAAGCCCCCAGTCAAACAGGTGGCCAAAAATTGGGCCTTGCTTATTCGTGGTGCCAGAACACTGTAACCTCTTGAAGTTACTCTTGTTGGGTGGAGGAACTGGGCCTGATGTTGTAAATTAGTTTACAAATTCTGACGAAAGCCCCCAGTCAAACAGGTGGCCAAAAATTGGGCCTTGGGTGTTGGCGGTGCCAGAACACTGTAACCCCTTGCAGTTACTTTTGTTGGACGGAGGAACTGGGCCTGATGTTGTAAATTCGTTTACAAATTCTGACGAAAGCCCCGAGTGAAACAGGTGGCCAAAAATTGGGCCTAGCTTTTCTGGCGTTGCCAGAACACTGTAACCCCTTGCAGTTACTCTTGTTGGATGGAGGAACTGGCCCTGATGTTGTAAATTAGTTTAGAAATTCTGACGAAAGCCCCCAGTCAAACAGGTGGCCAAAAATTGGGCCTTGCTTGTTGGCAGTGCCAGAACACTGTAACCCCTTGCAGTTACTCTTGTTGGACAGAGGAACTGGGCCTGATGTTGTAAATTTGTTTACAAATTCTGACGAAAGCCCCCAGTGAAACAGGTGGCCAAAAATTGGGCCTAGCTTGTTGGCGGTGCCAGAACACTGTAACCCCTTGCAGTTACTCTTGTTGGACGGAGGAACTGGGCCTGATGTTGTAAATTAGTTTACAAATTCTGACGAAAGCCCCCAGTCAAACAGGTGGCCAAAAATTGGGCCTTGGGTTCTGGCAGTGCCAGAACACTGTATCCCCTTGCAGTTATTCTTGTTGGATGGAGGAACAGGTCCTGATGTTGTAAATTAGTTTACAAATTCTGACGAAAGCCCCCAGTGAAACAGGTGGCCAAAAATTGGGCCTTGCTTGTTGGTGGTGCCAGGACACTGTAACCCCTTGCAGTTACTCTTGTTGGACGGAGGAATTGGGCCTGATGTTGCAAATTAGTTTAACCACTTAAGCCCCGGAGCCCTATTTTACACTTGTTGTTTACAAGTTAAAATCATTTTTTTTGCTAGAAAATTACTTAGAATCCCCAAACATTAATTTTTTTTTCACCTGTGATGGAAGGAGGAACTCCGCTGGGGACACCTGTGATGGAAGGAGGGACTCCGATGGGGGACACCTGATGGCATCTGGTAGCAGGCGACAGTGGCAAGTGACACACTTGGGGCTCCCACTGATTCTGCATTATGGTGAGTTGAACTATTTAATTTTATATTACGATGTAATTATAGAAATAATGCGCTTCAATCATCCTGACACCCAGGGGCGGGCGGATAGGGGTCGCAGGAGTTGCCATGGCGACCGGGCCCCATGCTGAGGGGGCCCATAAGGGCCCCCTGTATGCGCAGATTAGGAGGGGATGAGGACTGGAGCGCTCCGTTCCTCAGCCGAACGGCGCTGCAGGGAGCCTCGTCACACTGTTTACTGTGAAAGCAGCGTGTGCTGTGCTCTTTGTCTCCCCCTACAGTGCAGTACTCGGCAGGAAGAGAGAAGGTACTGACGTTTTTTTAAGAGACTTTCTGCTATTCTGCATGTATGTGGGTACATGCTCAGGGAGGAAGGT
>BLSH010379909.1:755147-766644 GCA_018402905.1 Glandirana rugosa
GCATAAGTGGGTGTGCTGGGGGGTGATTAGAGGCATAAGTGGGAGTGCTGGGGGGTGATTAGAGGCATAAGTGGGTGTGCTGGGGGGGTGATTAGAGGCACAAGTGACTTGCGACCGGGCTCCGAGGAAAGGGCCCTGTCAGAGGGGGCCCTTCATGGTTTCTTGCATCGGGGCCCTGAGGGTTCTAGTTACGCCACTGCTGACACCATAACAACCATGGTGCCGGGATGATTGAAGCACCAACACCAGGTGATTGGAGTATCTTTATCTGATGATTGTTAAACTTTGTGGAATACACATATTGTATTGTGGTGTAGAATCTGGGCCTGCTGTCCCTCCATCCCTCTTTCTTTCCTTCCTTCTCTTCTCTTTCCTTGCCTCCCTATCTCTTTCTTTCTTTCTTCCTCAATCCCTCGTTCATCTCAGACGTGAGCCACACCCAAAGCCACGCCCCCTTAAGCCAAGCACACTACTTCATTTAGACCACACACATTCTTCGCCACGGCGCGCTTTGCGCGCTGCGTGTCTTTGGGCTACAGCCCCTGGTCTTTTTCCCACCTAGCAACGGCCCTGTATATATATATATATTTTTTTTTTTTTTCCCTACACTAACCTGTCTGCACTAACTGACAGATTTCTAACTATCTAGTTAGCTATCTATTTTCAGTGATTTTTTTCTATTTTTTACAGTTCTTTTTCAAGCTATCTATCTAAACTGCCTGTATATATATGTACTTATATTTATTTTTCTTATTGTCTGACATACCTCTGTACATGTGGGCGGAACACCATCCACGGTGGTCAGGGTGGTTTGCTGTGACGTGCGCCTGGGGGTTTGCCCTGTCCCCGGGAGCTGCGATGGGCTCCGTGGGTCCTCCCTTATTGGCTGGGGATTCGGGCAGCGCATTGACGCCACGCCCCCCTAGCGTCATGCGTGTGACGTCGGCTGTCCTAGCCGGCACCGCGCGCTAGCCCTAGGTGTTGTCCATTCTTCGGCGTCCACACCAGGGAGAGTAGGCGCCGGTTGCCAGGTGGTTCTCGTCCTGGTGATGATGCCCCTCTCCCATTGGATGCCTGCGTGGCGTTGGCGGCATCAGGTGGGTTTGAGGGGAGTATATATGCTCCCTTTTCATTGTACCACCAAGGAAACACATTCACACAACCTTATCACTGGTTTTTCAGGTAACATTTTCACAGCTTTCCCTCCCTCTCCCCCTCTTTCTCATTCCCTCCCTCACTTAGAACACATCTCACATTGGTTTTCATCTTTTTTTGTTTTTGTCTATATCTTCCATCACAATTTTCCCATACATCAGCACTATTGTCTATGATGTTTACTCATATTGACTTTACTGTTCTACAAATTCAGCAATTCCTATTTCTTACTTTCTTTACCATGCACATTCTATATGAGCTTTATTTCTGAGATTCATCAGTTTTCTTTCACTATCCCTTTAATATACACCACCAAATGTGCCTTATACTTACGTATATACATCATTTGCCCACAGATTCCAAACACTACTTTTTCAGGGATAGTTTGGTGGCCACTGCCCCTCTGGCCGCATCTCTTTCCATGGGTGCCCGGTTGTTTCCACCGTCCATTCATGCCGCCTCAGCTCCCGGGTGAGATGACACCCCGGCCATTTCTCGGCAACTGCCACCACCGTTCATGGATACTGTATACATGTGAGTATGGGTGAACATTCTATCACCTGTTCATCCCCTTATATATTTTTTAGTAGTTTTACTTACTGACCCTTTATATGGCAATAGATATTTCCTACACATTGCTCCTGATGAGTGGTAGTGCCACGACACGCGTCGAGCATGTGGCACCATTTTTATGCGTACAACACACAAGAAATTGATTATTGGGACCTTCAGGTCTTTACTGTACAATCCTTAATTGAATATATGTACCTTCATGATGACATACTGCATGCAATTTTTACCTTTCATCCTAAAATCTGTGCCCTGCCATACGTTGTATATATGAATTTATACTGTACTCATGGATTTATGATCTAATAGACTTTTATATTCTGAATGATTATTATTATGAATTAACCAGTTTTTATACTGTGAATATCAATAAATCATCAACACATATACTTGTCTCATATATGTCTCCAGGAATGCATGCTTCATTTAAAGTCCCAAACTCTTCTTTTTCTATATTTCTAGATATACGAATAGTTTTCAAATGAATGAAATTAAACTTACTACTGACTTTGAATTTCTTCATCATTTAGGGCACTTTCACACTGGAGCAGGGGGGCGGTAAAGCTCTGCTAGTTTCAGGGACGCTTTTAACCCCCCATAACGGGTCAAATAGGGGTTGAAAATGCCGGCGCGCAGCGCTTCTGAAGCAGTGTTCATCTGCTTCGGAAGTGCTGGCCATTGATTTTAATGGCAGGGGCAGTGGAGGAGCAGTGCATACACCGCTCACTGCACCTCCCCAAAGATGCTGCGTTTAGGACTTTTCCTAACGTCCTGCAAGCGTACTGCCCCAGTGTGAAAGCACTCGGACTTTCACACTGGGGTGCCTTGGGATATGTTTTTCAGGCGCTTTACATGTGTTATATTTAGCACAAAATCACCTGAAAAACTCCTCAATGTGAAAGGGGTCTTATGTATGTTACTTATCATTGATAGAAAGCTACAGTATCTCCTTCAATAATCTTTGAAATGTGCATATTATACCACTATAATGGAATTTAGGCTAGGTTCACACTAGCCAATGCTCTGACAAGCAATCTACAATGGATCACTTTTCAGAGTGTGGCTAAGCAGCTGCTGTCAGACAATCAAGGAGGCGATCCTGCTGCCTCCTGAATACATGTCTTTTCCTTTTTATTTTTCTACCAAATGGCAGTTTATAGTGGGGCTAATGTGTCGCAACTGTGAGCTAAGCATTTAGCTCACGATTGTGGCACAACCCTATTGACTTGAAAGGGCAAATTTGACGGGCCATCTGTGAATGGCATGTCGCGTGCACACCATGCAAAACATTGCATACTTGCCAACAGTCCCGATTTTCCCGGCACAATTCCCGGCTCGGACTCCATGAGGGCGGGTCTTCTGTAATGGCAGCGGAGATCAAATCATGCATGATTATCCGACGAGAGGCAGAGCCAAGGAACTCTGCTGGGGGCACCTGATGTAATGAGGGACTCTACTGGGGACACCTGATGTAAGGAGGGACTCTACTGGGGGCACCTAATGTAAGGAGGGACTCTGCTGGGTGCCCCTGATGTAAGGAGGGACTCTGCTGGGGGGCACCTGATGAAAGGAGGGACTCTGCTGGGGGCACCTGATGTAAGGAGGGACTCTGCTGCGGGCACCTTATGTAAGAAGGAACTCTACCGGGGGCACCTGATGTAAGGAGGGGCTCTACTGGGGGCACCTGATGTAAGGAGGAACTCTGCTGAGAATGCCTGATGTAAGGAGTGACTCTACTGGGGGCACCTGATGTAAGGAGGGACTCTGTCGGGGGTACCTGATGTAAGGAGGGACTCTGTCGGGGGCACCTGATGTAAGGAGGGACTCTGCCCGGGGCACCTGATGTAAGGAGGGACTCTGGTGGGGGCACCTGATGTAAGTAGGGACTCTGCTGGGAATTCCTGGTGTAAGGAGGGACTCTGCTGGGGACACCTGATGTAAGGAGGGACTCAGGGCTCCCACTGATTCTGCATTGAGGTTAGTTGAAAGATTTCATTTTCATGGTGCCATGATGATTGAAGTGCTAACACCAGGTGTTTGGAGTATCTTTATCTGCTGATTGTTAAACTTTCTGGAATACACATATTGCTATTGTGTGTAGGATCTGGGCCTGCTGTCCCTACATCCCTCTTTCTTTCCTTCTCTCTACTTCCCTCCCTATCTCTTTCTTTCTCTAGCTCTCCCTCCCTCTCTCTTTCTCCTTTTTTCTCCCTCCATCCCTTGTTCATCTCAGACTCTATCCACACCCCTTTAAGCCCCGCCCAATATTTACTTTAAGCCATGCCCACCCCACGCTACATCACGCCTACAAATGGATGTCCTACCCCCAATTATAATAAGACTCCGCCTAGACACAAAAGTGTCCCTATACATTTTTTGACAATGTTGACAACTATGACATTGGGGCTGTGTTATGTAAACAGCCTCCTCCGGCTGTTGTTTAGCCTTTAGGTGGGTGACCAGGGGAGGTAAAACTGCAGCTCAGACACCTGTTTTCACCTCCCCCCAGCTGCTCATGTGAAACAGCATTTAGATCCTTGGTGCCCAACCTCATGCAGTCCTTTGTAAGCTGTCCATCCCTCTTCTCATTATGTATTTTATATATCTAATTTTTTTTTTAGCTCTAACCCCACAGGAGCCACTTGGTAGATTGGATTCTCTGTTCTTCTGCCTCGACTCTGAGGACAACCTCAGCCCCACTGACACAGCAGGTTAAGCAAATGGATACTGTGCTGCTTCTGGGAGCAGAAATATAAACACCCTGCACAAAACTAAGGTTCAGTGTCAAAAAGCAAAGATCAGACTGGTTAGTGGTAAATGAGCCCAATATATTGTCACAGATTTCAATAAATATCAATATGCACATATTGTTAATTAGAAAGTAATAAGGTCAATCACAGTTCACTAGACAATACTGTATGTCCACTAGGCTTTAGCAGCATAGAATGAAGGTCTATGCAGCTAAATTAAAGTAAACCTGGTAATCTACAAAGTTAGCAATAAGTAATGGCATTAGAAAACAGTAACTGCTCTGTAAAGAGTAGGCTATATCCACTTAGAGTGCACGCTATATGAATGGCAGCAATGAAATTTAAGACTCCCTAAAGAGGTACGTCTTACTATGGACAACAGGTAAACTTGTTGTGAAGAAACTATCTGAGTAAGCAGTCTATAGCCCTAGTACTTCAGCCGGCTAGCGTTGAGGTCCAGTCTTTACAGTGCTGCACATGACTACAGTTCTAGTAATGTCTGCATGCAGTAAAAAATGCTGCCAGCTAGATGACCAGTCCCTATGTGCTCAGTCTCTGCTAGCAGCAACAGTCAGCAGTGTCCTTTCACCAGTTCCAGCAATACAGCAACAAGGGTCCCTCTAACAACATCAGCTCTCTTTTGGACTTGTGTGAAATGACTCCGGTCCTCAGCACATGGCGACAGGCTTGTAGCAAATGTGCATACCTGTCACGGTCCTGGTGGTGGAGTCTGGCATGTGCAGGGAACAACCACTCTTGCGCACCCGATTCAGGGGTCACTGGTAGAGCAGACAGGGGACCCGTGAGTGCGGGATGGCACGAGGGCCGGATGGTCACTGAAGGTGATGATGTGAGGCTCTGGATGGTCGTGCAAGTCAGAAGAGTGGTTGTTCAGGCTGGGTCGGCAACTGGCAGGCAGACAAGGTACAAGGGGTTCAGGCGGAGAGTGGTCAAGTCCACGCAGGGTTCGTTAACAAACTGGCAGCAAAGGTACAGAAGGGTCAGGCAAACGGATGGTCGTGGATAGCCGGGGTCCGTGCTGGCAGATAGGTAGCAGGTCAGAGCAAGCTGGGTCGGTACACAGGAAGCAGGTTACAGTCAGGAGAGCTGAGGCTCACAGGTACTCAGACGATGTAGAACGGACAGCACTTGCTGACAGGAGCAGGAAGTTCAAATAGAGCTGCCCAGCACCTCCCCCTCCGGGAGCGTGAGGAAACAACAATAAACTGCAAACAAGTCCACAGCACAATCTTCTCCTAACAATACCAGAGCAGCAATGTGTACACCTCAATCCCCTCGGAGCAAAGAGAAAATCCCTTGATATTCAGGCTGTTAAAATAAAACTCTTTTCCTCTTTATACCCGTCTTGCATTGGGGATTTTAGTCCAATAGTCCAGTAACTGCCATAGTAACGTTTATTTCCCGAACTTTAGCTCTCATGATTCAGTGCTGCCAACCATCAAATTTCTGGAGCTCCTTCAACTTGCCAGATCCCCCTGGTGGATGGAGGCAAGGTAGTGCTAACCTATTCAGCTGAATTCCACTTGGAGGCACAGAAAGCACTGTAGAACAATGTCTCAAATCACTGTCTCTAGCCAAGCACCTGGCTACATTTTACAATGGATCTTGTTGCGAGAAATATCAAATGTGGCACAAGTAATTTCAGGGGGCTGTAGAAAGCATACATGTTGAAGCAATGGTTGTTATGTTACTGTAATAGAAGTGATCTCTAGCAATCTCATGTAATGTGTCTCCAGGTTATGATTCTCTCCTAAAGTAGTCTTTCTCAACCTTAACATGGAGGAATCTTTGAAACAACTTTCCAGGCTCAGGGAACCCCTACAAATAATTACTGTATCTACAGCTTAAAGCGGAGTTCCACCCAAAAATGGAACTTCCGCTTTAAGCACTCCTCACCCCCTTACATGCCACATTTGGCATGTAATTTTTTTTTTGGGGGGGGGGGGGGAGTGTGTCCCCAGGTTTCAGAGTGACTTCCTGTCCCTCTTCCACCTTCCCCCTCGGGGCCGCCTAGGCGACTCCTCCTCTCTTCCTAGGTGGCCCCTCCCTCCTGGCAATCTTCTGGGACACGTCACAGGTCCCAGAAGATTGCCTGACAATGCGCAGCACGACTCACGCATGCGCAGTGCGTGCCCGGCCGTGAAGCCACGGCCGGTGCCCACACCTGCAATGCCGGCGCCGCAGGGAGGAGGGGGGAGACGAGCGAGGCTTCGGGAGCAGCCGTCGCTGGAGTGGGAGACAGGTAAGCTACTGTTTATTAAAAGTCAGCAGCTACACTTTTTGTAGCTGCTGACTTTTAATAAACAGAAAAAAGCATGGAACTCCGCTTTAAGGTAGCCATGTGCTCCCTTTGGAGTAGCATTAGCTGTGGTTCACCTGATAGCTGCCCTCAATCCCACCATATCTCACAAATCCGTAGACACTGACCAGGCCGGCTCTTGTTTTTGTTGTTTTATTTAGGGGAAATAACTTGGATGGGGAAAAGGGGTGAGCGTGGGATGCCCCAGAAATTATTGTACACGATTTCCATATACAGTACACACCTGCCCTGCAGACTGTCCTTAAGACTGTTACTCCTCACAACTCTCTCCAGCACTTACTGACCGTTTCTCCTTACAGTTCTCTCTCTCCAGCACTATACTTGCAGACTATTGCTCCTTCACTTCTCTCCAGCACATCACTTGGTTTCCAGCTTCAAAGGAAATTTATCGAGCTTCTTTACTCCTTTCTCTTCACCGCAGCTAGCACATGGCGAGGCCTACACTCTGTCAGCAGGACCTCCGGACCACCCATTACAGGCCAGGGATCACGGGCCCCTGAATATATATCAAAGTACTTGGGTGCTAGCTGGGCCTTTGATGGACTACAACTTCCAGCCCATCCCTCTTCCAGGCCACCACACTGACCTGCTTTCCTCACAGTGACACTCCTTCCCCTGACTGGCTCCCAAGGCTTCCACGAACTGTCCACTATTCCTCTCCCAGCCTGCTCCAGCACTTTCTCTTCCAGCTCCCAGGGTCTGTCACTCACCGACTCCAGTGGACTCTTTAAAGTGTCTCACTCTGCTGCTCTCCTGTTCCCTTGTGCAACTCCAGGAATCACCTCCATTCCTGGCTTCACCCGAACCTCCAGGCCTCAAAGTCACCCCCTCCAGACTGGGGACTCCCTCCTGGGCAGAGGCCTCCACAGCACCTCTGCTACATCTTCCCATTTCCACTTCCAGCAATTCCTCCCCAACTGACCCAGCCCCGAGTATATGAAAAGGCCTGCCCCCTGCCAATCCAGATTGAGGATTGGTCAGGGCTTCCCATGACACTCCAGATGATGACACCTCTTGTACCACCTTTGCTCTGGAAAGTTCCAGTGCTTCCCAGAAGAAGGTAGGAGGGTCTAGTGACATCATCTGTTGGACTGCCCCAGTCCTACCTGAGCCACTCCCAAAGCCCAGACCATTCGCAAAAACACCTACACTATGGGGGCGCTACATTAGCATGACTGGGAAAAAAATCCCCTTACATTGATGACCATTTGGAGAAATCCCCCCTTAAAGATAGCTAAAAGGATCATTGGTGGTGTGAGTGGCTACTTATTTCAAAGTCAGAAATTGCTGAAGGAACCTCTAGCAACCTCTGAAGGAAACTTAGGATTCCATGGAACCCTGACTGAGCGAGGCTGTCCTACAGCATGTCCCCAGTCTCCATAAAATATAGCATATCTGCAATCTCTAACCATCTCCTTTTAGGCCCCTTTCACACTGGCAGAGTCCTCCAGCAGACCCACCTGCTCAGCAGGAGATCTCTCTGCTGATCCCCACTGAGCAGGCGGATGATAGGTCCGTGTCAGCTCCGCTGATGCAGAGCGTACACGGACACAGCCCACAGTCCTCTGTGGGCTGTTGGATGGAACCAGACTGCCTATTTATTTCCATCAGACTGTCACCCGTTCCAATCCACCAGACAGATGGGGAACGAATCCCCATCAGTCTGTTTTTAGTGGAAAGGATTGGATCAGATGTCGGCAGGTGTGAATGAACATCCGCTGCTCCATAGAGAGAAATGGATGGTCCAATTGGGTCCACCTGAAAAACTGACAGGCGGACCCGATCGTTCCATCTGTGTGAAAGAGGCCTAACATATCTACAGTCTCTGACAACTTTGTAGCATTACATTCAGGGATCGCACTTGAGGTCCCCTAGCTCAAAAAAGTTGGCCACCACTGCTTTAGATACATCAATCTATAAGTACAGAATTTCATAGTTATTTTACAGTACTGGTAATGATCAATACTTGGTGATCAGAGAGATTTCATCTATTGTACAGTATGTCCTAAAGAGGAAGTTCACAGTGCATATTTAATAGCAATCCTTATTTAAAAGTACATTAACAAATATCAGTATGTAGACATACAGTACTTCAGACACTGCAGAGACTAATGGAAGGACAATGAGGGAATAATAATATCTCTCTGTGCAGTCTGGGGCTGATTAAAGTATATTTAAATCGAAGTACAAACATTTAATATTTTGCAGATTACTAGTCCTTAGATGTGGTGGCTGCATTAGTTTAATATTTTGTGCTTAGTGCATTTTATAAAGGAACAGAAAAATATCTGTTGCTCCAGTGCCCTTGCGACTTCATGTGCAATGAAATGATAGCGGTGTAATGAGGTAACTGCATTTGTTTTCTTTTTTTAATTCATGAGATATTTCTAACACACATCATAAGCATACTTAGAATTACACCCCAAAACACATTCAGCTACTCCTCCTGAGTATGGTGATACCACATGCGTGAGACTGTTTTAAAGCCTAACCACATAGAGGGACCAAAATCCAAGGAGCACCTTCAGGTGTTCCAGGGACATAAATTACACATCTAATTTCCTGACTACCTATCACATTTTTGGAGGCCCTGGAGGACAGGACAGTGTAAACACCCACAAAATGACATATTTTGAAAACAAACACCCTAAAGTATTTTCTAAGAGGCATGGTGAGTCTTTTTAAGACTTCATTTTTTTACAACAAGTATTTGGAAATGCAGAAAATAGAATGCAACAAATTTTTTTCAACACAAAGTTGTCAATTTAATAAGATAGTTCTCACATACAACATGTGCATACTTAGAATTACAACCCAAAACACATTCTACCCATAGGTGTGTCCAAGGGGTGTGCACCCTAATCACTATGTGCAGTGCCGATTCCCCCTACTGTCCAGGCTTCCCCCTTGTTGGTCCCCCGCCTGGCAGTGCTGATGGTTTCCCTCCTTTCCTCTCCATTCAGCTGCTGCAGGGGATGTTTCAGGATGGAGGAAGGGCTTCAGGGGCTAGTAAATATGTTATTTACCAGCCCCTTACTTTTCTAAATGAACACACTCACTCACTATGTTGAGTCATATCTGAAGCATAGTAAACTGGGTTTACTGTGCTTCGGTTTGTGAATGAACAGGAAGCCGCCAACCACAGAGCACTTCCCATTCATTCACTGTCCAGTGCAGCTGAGGCTGCAGAGAAAGGCCCTTTAGGGGCCGGATGCATGGATTAGGGGGGCGGAGCCCCTGCGCCACTAATGGAGCGGCCGCCACTAATCTAACTGTATATGGCCAGCCTGTGTATGAGGCTGCAAGTGGAGAGGCTATAAGACAGTGGTCTTGAAACTGCGGCCTGGGGGTTGGAAGTAGCCCCTTTGCTTGATTTCATCTGGCCTTTGGGGCATTATTCCCCCCACTGTCAGCAACAGTGGGCCATAGTTCGTGCCACTCTGTTCCGCCCACTGACACCAACAATGGGGCACTATTCCTCCCACTGACACCAACAATGGGGCACTATTCCTCCCACTGACACAAATGATGGGGCACAATTTCTCCACTGACACAAATGATGGGACACTATTACTCCCACTGACACCAATGATGAGGCACTATTCCTCCCTCGGACACCAATGATGGGGCACTATTCCTCTCACTGACACCAATAATGGGGCACTATTACTCTCACTGACACCAATGATGAGGCACTATTCCTCCCACGGACACCAATGATGGGGCACTCTTCCTCTCACTGACACCAATGATGGGGCACTATTCTGCCCACTATCACCAACAATGGGGCACAATTCCTCCCACTGACAACAGTGATGGGGCTCTATGCCTCCCAATGACACCAACGATGGAACACTATTCCTCCACCTAATGCCAAAGATGGGGAGCTGTTTACTCCCACTGACACCAGGTCATGTTCTGCTCCCACTAGCCACAGTCCGGCCCCTCTAAAGTTTGAAGGACAGTAAACTGGCCCTTTGTTTAGAAAGTTTTGCGACCCCTGCTGTAAGAGTTTGCCAGCCCTGTGTCAGTACACGCACAGCTGACAACATGCTTTTGCTTACTTGTGCAGTTCCTTTCCCTCATGCCCATCTAGATCTCCTGACCCCAGTCTCTGATAGTCTTCTTTTGCCAATCACTGCTTGTATGGAATACCCTTCCAGTCATTTTGGCTGGCAAAGAGCACGTCTCCTCTTTCTGCAGTGCTACCTGTACATAGATTTTTCATACATTTTACACACAGCTATAAGATGTCATTTTCATGTATATTCTGATCATCATTTCACACCTTCATCTATGTCCTTGTTCCCATGGGCGTACTACAGGGTACACCCATGTGAGGGCTATGCTTACCTACTTCCACACTTTACTACTAGTCTTATATGTACTTTTACTGTAGAATATCGACACACATTTTACATACTTTTTAGATACATGTCCATCGTGACGTCTTTCTCCTCTGCACGAGAAACGGTCGGTTTTACTGACCTTCCCATAAGGTATGTTCGTCACTAACCGTTTTCTTCTGATAGTCTCTGACCCCAGTCCTCTAGATCTACCCGTACTCCCTTTCCTTGACGTGTTCATTCGTTTTCGTACAACAGTCGACACGCACATGACTGTGTCCCGACCGTTTGAGAATGTCGTCCCCAGCGTTTTGAAAGATTTGTTTCCCGGTCAA
>BLSH010379909.1:776696-790710 GCA_018402905.1 Glandirana rugosa
TATATACACACACATACACATACTTACATACACACACACACATAAATACACTTTTTTTTTCTTTGGTGTACTACCTGCTAAAAATCAGCAGGGGGAGCTCCCCCAGGACTGCATCCTTCATTTCTAGCAATAGTGGACTTTTGCCCATAAGCAAGATGGCCAGAGCAGCCCAATGATGTCACCAAGACGCCCCAGGCAGCATGGTCTAGCCACATGGGCAAACAGAACACAAACAAACATGGAGACATGGGAGGCACTCAAAAGAGAAACAGACCAAGGTAAGAGAGAACACACATGAAACAGCACAGAAGAGATAGGCATCCCTGTATGGTGCAAGGAACCAAAAAAGGAAAATTTATGAAATAGCTGGCCCTCCCAAGCCTCAGCCCTCAGACACTTACATAATGGCAGATTTCGTTCCTAAAGAGGAAACGCTGCAGGGCCCCATCAAGACCCACAGAAGGGGCACCCAGGCTTTTTAGCGCATATAGCGGTCCGAGCACTGGGTCTCCGAAACTGAGGCAGAGGTAGGGACATAGAACTGCTTACTCTTCACTGGTGCGTGGAGGTATGAGGACAAAAAGAACAATGGGGGGGGCGGCTAACTATGCCTTTTTTTATGCTATTCACTGGACCTGAGGGAGTGGTCAAGAGGCGGAGCTCTATCACTAGTATGCTGCCATGTTGGCGTCAGGAAAATGTATGGGGGGGGGGGGGGGTTTGTGTTGTAATGGGTGGCAAAAAAGTTTTTGATTTCAGTGTATTTTGAAAAATCTGAGGATGGAAATTTGTATTTCTTCTTGATCTGTTCAAATGAAGCAAATTCATTATTAATTGTGAGGGATTTTAAGTTTGTAAGTTTATATTTGTACCATGGAATGAACAGAGATCTGTCATTAACCACTTACCAACCAGAACTTTTTCCAGCTTTAGGACCAGAGCACTTTTTGCGATTCGGCACTGCGTCGCTTTAACTGTCAATTGCGGTCGTGCGACGTTGTACCCAAACAAAATTTGCGTCCTTTTTTCCCACAAATAGAGCTTTCTTTTGGTGGTATTTGATCGCCTCTGTGTCATTTCTGATCGCCGCTATAAACAAAAGAAGAGCGACCATTTTGCAAAAAAACCCAAATGTCTTACTTTTTGCTAAAATTCAAATCCAAAAAAAATATATAAAAAAAACATTTTTTTTTTCACCGGTTTTGGCCGAGTTATATTCTTCCTCATATTTGTGATAAAAAAAAAATCACAATTGGCTTTTATTGATTGGTTTGCGCAAAAATGGCCACATTTACGGATGATGAGAATTCATTTCTGGGGTTTTTATTTTTTACTAGTAATGGCGGCGATCTGCGATTTTTAGCGGTACTGCGATATTGCAGCGGACATGTTGGACATTTTTGACACTTTCTTGGGACCAATGACATTTATTCAGCGATCAGAAATTTAAATGTCCACTGATTACTGTATAAATGTCATTGGCAGTGAAGGGGTTAACCTGCAGGGGGAGATCTAGGGGTTAACTGTGTTCTTACTGTGGGGGGGTTGGGCTACCATGGGCATGAGAGCTCTAACTGATCTCAGTGACAGGGATCAGTAGATCTCCCATGCCTGCACTGTCAGAATGGGGAACCGCCGTGTTTACATCGGCGGTTCCCCGTTCTTCTCCTGTGGCCGCTCATCGCGGCTCCCCGGCGGACGTCGGGTCCGCCCGAGCCGCGGGCACACTCCTCAGGAGTGCGGCGGGCGCGCACCCTAGCGGCCATTCGCAGATCACCGTCTTTTTACGGCGATTCGCGGCCAGCGTTCACACTGCCGCCGTAAATATGCGGTAGGCAGTGTGGTACTGGTTAAATCAACTCAAGTACAGCTCTTTCTTGTGTCACCATAAAAGTGTCAGTTTTTCAGGCAGAACTGATTGGACCATCCATAGCTCTCTATGGAGTGGCAGATCTCACACCTGCTGGCACCTGATCTGATACTTTCTGCTAAAAACAGACGTATGGGGATCCGTTTTCCATCTATCCGGCAGATCAGATGGAATGACAATTGGATGGAAATAGACAGGCGGTCCATTTCCATCTGATCACCCCATGGAGAACAGCGGGCTGTGTCCGAGTCTGCTCTGCACAGCGGAGTGGACACCAATTTGTCACCCGCTTGCTCAGTGGGGATCAGCGGAGAGATCCCTCGCTCAGCTTTCGGATCCGCTTGACGGAGTCCATCCTGTCTAAAAGGGTCCTAAGAGTTGCATTCTTCCTCCTGACCACCAATGTAAGGGGCACCCTGATAAATCAGATTTAGTAAGGGTTCCCTGAGACCTGAAAATTATTTTAGGGGTTCTTATGGGGAAAAAAAGTTGCAAAAAGACTGCTTTCTAATTTGGCTAACAGCAATTCTGGTAGCATTTAGTAGGGCTGTCCAGACTAATCCATAAAAAGCCACGAAGAGGAAGCCTTATTTTCATGTGATTATTAATCAACAACTGTACAAACTTTTCATTTTATTAAGAAAGGTTGATTTTTTTGTTATATAAAACCTCATTGTATCTGGCAGTGGTTTAGACCCCTGTGTGACAGCAGTTTTTGAGCCATCAGCCAAGTAAAAACATTTCTTTACTGTGTATGAATTCACAGCTAGCTAGAAGTCAACCATATCCAGGTCTATATAACAGCAGGAAGGGGTCCCAGCAACCGTTAGACTCACTTGTACCATTAATGGCCCCTAACTTCCAGAGGCCTTGTGCAGCTTTCGGGCCCTCTCTCATTCAACCATTACAATTATTGTTCATTGTGTATGGATGCACAGCTAGTCAGCCATGTCCCGGTCTACATGACAGCAGGAAGTTGTCCTACAATCCATTAGACCCACATTAATGGGTTCTTAACTCCCAGAGGGCCTTTGTGCGGCTCCATAGTCCGCACAGATAGTATGGCCTGGTATCTAGGATTAAGCTCTGAAATCTATTATATATTCCCAATAGCAGTACATGAAAACCTGCACTGTTAAAACATGTAGGCTGCCATTGTTGATCTCCTTTGGAAAGAACTAGTTCTCTTTCTGTCATAATGATCACTGGTTTCAGTACTTTCTAAGGGCACTGACCAAGAACTAGTATGCAAAAATAAAAAAGTTCTGGCTTTCAAGTCCAAGGCCAGCCATAGATGATTCAAATCTTGGCTGGTTCAACAGGAACCGGCCAAGATTCAAACCATTCATGGGCAGGCTGAATGTACCCAAGCTGATCAATCTATTTGGGTACAACCAGCCTGCCAGATTTTATATGCGATAATTGTTGTCTGTGTTGATAGTGAAACTCCAGCAAATTTCTTTGCTCCAACCCGTGCTTGCAGGAAAGAAATTTGCTCCGTCTATGGCCGGCCTAAGGAAGTATTGATATCAGAGGTCAGCACTTCCAGCCTCCATATTCAGTACAGACATCTAGGTTTATGTTGAATCATTTTTTATTAAGCATTTGAAGGCATTACAGGTAAACCAAAGAGAAAAAAAAAAACATAGTTATCCTGTTACAACAATCTAGTAAAACATCCATATACTTAGAGCGAAACACTTAAGCCTCGTACACACAATGCAATTATCGACCGTCCCCACGTCCAACTTTTCTCAAAATTGGCTGTCTGTAATTTTTTTCTAGCATACTGACGGTAGTCAAATAATCGTTCAACAAAGCCGAATGCGGTGACGTGTTAGGAGCATATAAAGAGGAAGTTCAGGTGAATGTGATTTGTGAATTACAAACACAGGTTTACACGGCCAAACACTACTTGGAATTGCGAGCATGTGGGTTTGTACTTCTGTATACACGAGCCAAAAATCAGATGATGACTTGTCGGCAGACAAAAGCTTTCTAGTTGGCTTATACAACTTTTGTTGGATGTTAATTGAAAATCGGCTGCCGAATGGAGCGTACTAACGGTCGGATTATGGGACAACACGCTGTCATACAACCGTTTCTGGCCGATAATTGTACCGGGTGTACGGGCCATTAGAGTACTGCGTGAGGTAAGTGGTCATTGCTTAGAAGGCATACGTGTCAAGTGCATTACTGTATCTAAACAAACAATATATGCAATAATCTCTAGCCTAGTACGGCAGAAGAAACATAGTGCCCACCATGTGATGTATGGTAACTGTGCCCACCATGTGATGTACTGTGCCCACCATGTGATGTATTGTGTCCACCATGTGATGTACTGTAACTGTGCCCACCATGTAATGTGCTGTAATGTACGATGCCCACAGTGTAATGTGGAGTAGTGTGCCCTCCGTGTAATGTGCTGTGCCCACCATGTCATCTGCTGTGCTGTACAGTGCCTACCATGTAATGCGGAGTGGCCTGCCCTCCGTGTAATGTGCTGTGCCCACCATGTCATCTGCTGTGCTGTACAGTGCCCACCATGTAATGTGGAGTGTGGTGTGCCCTCCGTGTAATGTGCTGTGCCCACCATGTCATCTGCTGTGCTGTACAGTGCCCACCATGTAATGTGGAGTAGTGTGCCCTCCGTGTAATGTGCTGTGCCCACCATGTAATGCGGAGTAGTGTGCCCTCTGTGTAATGTGCTGTGCCCACCATGTCATGTGGTGTGATGTTCCCACATGTGGTGTGCCCATTGTGTAATGTACAGTGCCCATCAAGTAATGTGCAGTGCCCACCATGTAATGCGGAGTGGTGAAAAAAAGGTAAGAGGACTAAGTAAAGGGGGATCTATTCTATGGGGGACCTGCCCTGGCCTACTCTAAAGGGGGATCTATACGGGCCTGCACTTTATGTGAGAATGACTAAGCCCCTCCCCTTCATGATATTGTGGAAAAGGGGCGGAGAATGGGTGACCTTAAAATGATTCCCCCCCCTCGGAAAAAGTTCTGCGGGCGCCCATGTCACAAGTGCTGTCCCATGTTATTTAGCTGGAGAGCACCTTTCAGGCGCAGAGCCGTGACACTGAAACCTCCTGTCTTTGATGCTTCGAAGCAGTTGTAAAAATTGTGTAGTGGTGCATGACCAAACACCACTTGGTATAAGAGTTGTGAAACGCTAAGTTCACCTTGAGGAGCATGTTACATGCTGTACCCATATTTACGGTGTAACATGCTCCTGTTCACCCGCCTCCTGCCACCAGAGCTCCTCTCCCAGTGATGGTGAGCAGGAGATCCTCTCCTAGCACTCACCACATTTTGAAAACAGTGCTGCATAATTTATTTACAGCTACCTGTAAATTAATGAACTACAAGTCCTGTGTCCACTGGGGCAGACGGCTTGTAGTTCTCAATGGACTGCAAGGGAGCTTATGAGCGACCTCGTAGTTCATTGACACTTCTTACAGCCTTCAAACTTACAGGTGAGAGACCGTGCTGGACTGACTACCTCAATTAGGAGTCTGTGCGTGAGTGGTGGTGGGAGCATGTACACTCCTGGTGCATCTAGCTGGACTGGGTAGAGGAAGGGTGGTGGGCCTTCTGTGGGGCTTGGGCTGCTACCTCTGGATACGGCTTGCAAAGTGGTTTCCACAACTTGGTCAGAGGGTAGGTGAAAGGAGAGCCCAGAGTCAGATAAAAATTAGATGAATGTTTGTTTTCATTGTAGTAAGTAAAATGTGGTAAATCAAACGCATTTTCAGGGATCAAGGACTCCCCCTTCTTCAGGGCTGCAGGTGTATGCTTGCAGTATGCAGGATTTTTTTAAGGATTGCGTGTCTTATGACACTTGGATCTTGAGATCAGCTGAGAATAGCTTGGCAGTAGCCTCAAGCCCCCTCTTGTAGCTGCCGCCAGGCTATTCTCAGCTGATCTCAAGATCCAAGTGTCATAAGACACACAATCCTTAAAAAAATCCTGCATACTGCAAGCATACACCAGCAGCCCTGAAGAAGGGGGAGTCCTTGATCCCTCAAAACGCATTGGCTTTACCACATTTTACTTACTACAATAAAAACAAACATTCATCTATTTTTTATCTGACTCCGGGCTCTCCACCATCCTCTGTACAGCTTTCAAACAGAAAGCTCATACACAGGTACAGGAAAAACTTGTAGGCAGTGTTTGACATGCACATGTATTTATTATTTAAAAAAAAAAAGTTAACATAGCTTATAAAGTGAAACTTTGCTTAAAGGAAGTTCCGCTGATCCTCCTCCTCCCCTACTCTTCTGCCTGTATTAGAATCTTTTTTTTTTTCGGGAGCCGATACCTAGCTATGCTGATAGGTAGCCACTTCTGCACTTCTAACCTAGGTGAGAGAAGCAGAAATGTGTCCCCTTCCCACAGTGGAGAGCCAACTGCTGAAGAAGTGGGGAAAGGGCTGCTGATAAGGCAGTACAGCCAGCCCTCCTGTACTGGGCCCGAGCCCCATCAGTTCAAAAAGGGGGCCCATGCACCTGAGCATGGAGGGCCTGCTGTCTCCCACTGCAGTGCTTCCAGAATCTCCTCCTCTCTCTCCCTCTGGCTGCACTGCAAGGGGATTGGTTCTAGCATATGTGCCCCTTCTATCTGTCTAGGCCTCCCTGTGTGCCCCTTTCCCCCGCAGCACTGCATGTTTCCCTCCACTCCCAGCTGGTGTGGGCACAGAGGGGGGGGGGGGGTGCCATATACTGGCCCCTTCCTTTCTTGAATGAACACAGTGAGTGATCAGTACCACTCCTGTGTCCATTAATCACTGAAGCATAGAGTGGGAAGTTACAGCTGGCTTCCCACAGTCAAGATGGTAGCAATGGGAACCAAAAGACAAAGTACTGGTCAAAGTGAAGATCCCTGGGCTGGTACTTGTCTGTTAAAGGGCCAATGCACACTAATGTGGTGACTGGCCTTTTTCCACTGTAAAATGCCAGTCACCACTAGGACACACAGAAAATAATTGTGTCCTATGTCCTAATGAAATGCAGCCTGGAGCTGCACTGCGGTGATCAGCGATAAAATGTAGACAAATTGCATTTTATTGCAGCACATTTGACAGGATCCAATGTCACTGTACAGTACAGCAGTGCTGAACAGCCAAAGTCAGATTCACCCCTGGCCAACTTAGAGTGGAACTAAAAGATGCAACTGTAAAGAGGTAATAAATAAAGTTCTCTGTGAAAATTATTATTGATAATTTTATTATTATATAATTTTAATAATTATTATTAAAATGTTGTCTCCCTGCGGTGTCCTCTGTCCCACTTCCCCCACTGCAGTGCAATCTGCCCCCCATAGCAGTGTCCACTGCACCTCACACACACACACACACACACACACACACACACACACAGTAGTGTCCTCTGCCCCCCCCGCTATACAAGGATTAAAATTCAGCAGGGAGTGGCCGAGATTCAATCGATGGATGGGAACTTTGGCTGCACTTCTGTACAACCACCCCTCCAGATTTTACCCACTTGATCAGCGCCACAGGTTATATCTAGCAATGCCAAATATTGTATTCTAACCAGGGGGAAGTGTCCCTTCTCTTTGCATTTCCACTATCACTTCCTCGGGATATTGTTCCATTTCCTCATTTGTTGGTTGGGTATAATCCTTCCTTTCCCTGTACATTCTATTGTTTTTTAGAACGACAACGCTTGTCAGTGGCTCGATATCCTTCAATCTTGCTTTTTGATTCCAGCTGCAAAAAGAAAAAAAAATGTATAGTGGACAATATAGAAAAAGGACAACAAATACAGTAAGAGGTAAACAGCAGGATAAGCCTGGAAGCACGGTATCAAGGGCCCACATGGTATCACAGGTTGTCACCAAGACAGGCCTGAAAGAACTGGATTAGAGATCGGTGGTATGACAGGTGGTCACTGGAAGAGACCTAGAAGTACTGGATTGAGGCCCACGTGGGACCATAGGTTATCACCAGCACTGGCCTACAAGTATTGGATCAGTGGCCCATGTTATGCCATAGGTAGTCACCGGTACATGCCTGGAAGTATGGGATAAATGGCCTAGGACAGAGAACAGGTTGTCACTATCACATGTGTGGAAGTACAGGATCAATGACCCATATCCTAGCACAGGTTGTCACCATCACATGCCTGGAAGTACAGTATTAATGGCCTATGTCCTAGCACATGTAGTCACCGGCACATGCCTGGAAGTACAGGATTAATGGCCCATGCCACAATACAGGTAGTCACTATCACATGCCTGGAAGTACCGGATCAATGGCCCATGTCCTAGCACAGGTAGTCACCAGCACATGCCTGGAAGTACAGGATCAATGACCCATGTCCTAGCACAGGTTGTCACCATCACATGCCTGGAAGTACAGTATTAATGGCATATGTCCTAGCACATGTAGTCACCGGCACATGCCTGGAAGTACAGGATTAATGGCCCATGCCACAATACAGGTAGTCACTATCACATGCCTGGAAGTACCGGATCAATGGCCCATGTCCTAGCACAGGTAGTCACAGGCACAAGCCTGGAAGTACAGGATCAATGACCCATGTCCTAGCACAGGTTGTCACTATCACATGCCTGGAAGTACAGGATTAATGGCCTATGTCCTAGCACATGTAGTCACCGGCACATGCCTGGAAGTACAGGATCAATGGCCCATGTCACAGCACAGGTAGTCACTATCACATGCCTGGAAGTACCGGATCAATGGACCATGTCATAGCACAGGTTGTCACCGGCACATGCCTAGTAGTACTGGATCAGGGGCCTACGTGCTATGACAGTGCTGCCCTGCTCCAGGCTTTGCTGTCTATATGTAAGATTATGGCATAAAAAACACAATATCTTGAATTGTATAGATCATGGATACTTACAAAATCTTTCCTACGCAGATGCAGATGACGACCAACATGAAAAAAACCCCACTGAGTACCACTGCTATGAGAGCCAGGAGCCAAACAGGGACTTCTACAAAAGAAGGAAAGAAGAAGTTATTTTCACTGATAAGAGCACATTTAAGCACTTCTAAATGTATCTGGATGATAACATAGCTGGGTAAAATTGATCATGTGGAACTCCAGGTTGGGAAATTGAGAACAAATTTTATGTCTCCTCACTTGGGGAGATTTCCTCTCTTTGTGTCCTGGTGAGCACACGGGAAGGAAGAAGAAATCTTCCCAACTCCTTCCCACACCATATCAACTCGTTTTGGCTGGAGCCCTGCTTTAAATGATAATTAATATTACACTAGCTGCATTAAGCCTATTATTATTTCAGAACATTTCACTTACCTTGCACCTGGATGTGATACCAAGCCCGGATATCTCCTGTGGAATCTCGGCCTTTGGGTTCTTCCTGCATCCTCTGACCAGCTGGCAAAAGGTGTTGATAGTCTTTTCCCATAACTGGAATATACTGATGGTCTCTATCCAGCAAAGCAAGATAGTCATGGTCTAGTTCTAGAATGACAGAAAAGAAATAAAGATATTAATTTCTCAGGTACATCCTTGGGTTACATTACCTATATGGATACAAAATCACAAGCATGAATGTTATTTATACATTAAAAATATGATTAGAGTTTAAAAGTCCTTTGGGTTTTATAGATAATTGTCAGCATAAGAACTGCTATTATTTCCCCACCGCGGTCATCCAGATTCCAGCCTTGGGTAAAATAAGCTGGACCGTTCTGATTGTGGCTGTGTTAAAAATAAGTGTGAAAAAGCTCTGTTGGCTGGATGCAGATATTTCCTGGCTCATGCGCTGCATGCTAGTTCTGGGGCAGTGGGCCTGAACCTATTCACTAAGGCATGGACTTGACATAAGTATGCGGTCCCTGAGTCAGGGAATGGTTACTTCCATTAGAGCCTTCTCACACAGGTGTTTTGCTTAATGACAAAGAATATGTATTTGCTTAGAACTGATAATGGCACTTCTTTTTTAGAACCCCAAATTCCATAAATGCTTTGACTATTGGACATTCATAAAATATACATGCAGGGACGGCACCAGGGGGGTGTATGAAAGTCCCTTAGCACTACCAAAAAATAAAAGAAAGACTGGGCAAGCATCTATAAGACCCCATACACATTATATAAATTTGTTGTCCGATTTCCTTTAGATTTACCAAAATCAGTAGTGCAAGGGCCTGCCTGATTGCATACAAATTGAAATGCTAAGGCCTCATACACACGGACGTTTTGTGACGCCGGCGTTTTCTGGCATTTTTTTGCAGCTCTCCATGTCAGTCAATGGCCCCATAATAACGCCGACGTTTTTGAGCTGTAGAGGGCGTCGGCGTTAGTGAGCTGTATCTAGAACCCACGGCCAGAGCATTCTAAGGCTGTAACGTTTTGGCATTTTTTTTACACCGACACGCAAAACGCTCACTAACGCTGTACCGGCGTTCTTTGACGCCGACGTTTTTAGGTTGAAAAATAGCAGAGGGCTGATTATTTAAAAAAAACGCCTATTGACGCCGACACTCACTAGCGCCGATGCATAACGTCGAAAAACAGATTTTTTTCCCTGATATCGGGCCCGACGTTTTGTTTATTCTTTAAGATACGCCTGTGTGTATGAGGCCTTAAAGTTTGACTTCATATTATATGGTTTTGGTAAATCTGAAGGAAAAAATATTACAGAAAATTGTATAGTGTGTCGGTACACAGCACAGGCAAGCATAAGGAGGGAAGGTACTCTATGTTCCACCTCCCGCTGCTGTGTTGGCCTGGCCTCCGGGCATTTAGGAGACCGGACAGGATGTGCATGGAATTCAATGCCCCAGAAGTCACCCAAATTTTCAATCCCCTCAAAGAGTTTTCCTGCCCACTGTAAGTGTAAGTCTTCCCTAATAGCAGCATGGATGGAGGAATCTCTATTATATTTAGGCAGCCATGGCTGTTGGTGCTGCCAAATAATGATTACAGGATGCAGTCACTGTTTGCCCGATAATTTACCCCCTGGCTCAGGCAAATTTTGAAGAGACTTTTGTAGGGACCGGTGATATTTGCAGAGTTTGAATTGTGGCCATTTCAGTTCAGTAGGAATCAGACAAAATTTAAGTCATTGATTAGAGCACTGATTTCAAATGATTACGTTATATTCTCTTACCTTTATCCTGAGTGTCTGGGGGCTGAGACGTCACATCTGCCTTGGTATCTTCACCAGAGAGCTCGGACTCCACAGGTAAATCCATCTCATGTGCCTTGGTATCTTCACCAGAGAGCTTGGCCTCCGCAGGTACATCCATCTCATGTGCTTTGGTATCTACAGCTGACAGATTGGACTCTGCAGCTAAATCCTCCTCATCTGCCATTCTTCGCAATCCACCTATGAACTCAGGTTCTGCAGATTCATATGGCACATCCACTTTGTGCTCCTCACCTGCAAGCTTGGTCTCTGCAGATTCATATGGCATGTCCGCTTTGTGCTCCCCAGGTGTGAGCTTGGACTCCTCGGATGCATATGGCACATCCGCTTTGTGCTCCTCAGGTGCGAGCTTGGGCTCTGCAGATTCATATGGCAAGTCCGCTTTGTGCTCCTCAGGTGCGAGCTTGGGCTCTGCAGATTCATATGGCACATCCACTTTGTGCTCCTCAGGTACGAGCTTGGGCGGTGCAGATTCATATGGCGCATCCACTTTGTGCTCCTCACCTGCAAGCTTGGACTCCTCAGATGCATATAGCACATCCGCTTTGTGCTCCTCAGGTGCGGGCTTGGGCTCTTCAGATGCATATAGCACATCCGCTTTGCTCTCCTCAGGTGCGAGCTTGGGCTCTTCAGATGCATATAGCACGTCCGCTTTGCGCTCCTCAGGTGCGAGCTTGGGCTCTTCAGATGCATATAGCACATCCGCTTTGCGCTCCTCAGGTGCCAGCTTGGGCTCTTCAGATGCATATCGTACATCCGCTTTGTGCTCCTCAGGTGCGAGCTTGGGCTCTTCAGATGCATATAGCACTTCCGCTTTGCGCTCCTCAGGTATGAGCTTGGGCTCTTCAGATGCATATAGCTCGTCCGCTTTGCGCTCCTCAGGTGCGAGCTCGGGCTCTTCAGATGCATATAGCACGTCCGGTTTGTGCTCCTCAGGTGTGAGCTTGGGCTCTTCAGATGCATATAGCACGTCCGCTTTGTGCTCCTCAGGTGCGAGCTTGGGCTCTTCAGATGCATATAGCACATCAGCTTTGTGCTTCTCAGGTGCGAGGTCAGGCTCTTCAGCCTCATATAGCACATCCACTTTGTGCTCCTCACCTGCGAGCTTGGGCTCTTCAGATGCATATAGCACGTCCGCTTTGTGCTCCTCAGGTGTGAGCTTGGGCTCTGCAGATTCATATGGCGCGTCCACTTTGTGCTCCTCAGGTGCGAGCTTGGGCTCTGCAGATTCATATGGCATGTCCGCTTTGTGCTCCTCAGGTGCAAGCTTGGGCTCTGCAGATTCATAGCTCCTCAGGTGCGAGCTTGGGCTGTGCAGATTCATATGGCGCATCCACTTTGTGCTCCTCACCTGCAAGCTTGGACTCCTCAGATGCATATAGCACATCCGCTTTGTGCTCCTCAGGTGCGAACTTGGGCTCTTCAGATGCATATAGCACATCCGCTTTGTGCTCCTCAGGTGCAAGCTTGGGCTCTTCAGATGCATATAGCACATCTGCTTTGTGCTCCTCAGGTATTAGCTTGGGCTCTTCAGATGCATATAGCACGTCCGGTTTGTGCTCCTAAGGTGTGAGCTTGGGCTCTTCAGATGCATATAGCACGTCCGCTTTGTGCTCCTCAGGTGCGAGCTTGGGCTCTTCAGATGCATATAGCACATCAGCTTTGTGCTTCTCAGGTGCGAGGTCAGGCTCTTCAGCTACATATAGCACATCCACTTTGTGCTCCTCACCTGCAAGCTTGGACTCCTCAGATGCATATAGCACATCCGCTTTGTGCTCCTCAGGTGCGGGCTTGGGCTCTTCAGATGCATATAGCACATCCGCTTTGCTCTCCTCAGGTGCGAGCTTGGGCTCTTCAGATGCATATAGCACGTCCGCTTTGTGCTCCTCAGGTGCGAACTTGGGCTCTTCAGATGAATATAGCACATCCGCTTTGTGCTCCTCAGGTGCGAGCTTGGGCTCTTCAGATGCATATAGCACATCTGCTTTGTGCTCCTCAGGTATTAGCTTGGGCTCTTCAGATGCATATAGCTCGTCCGCTTTGCGCTCCTCAGGTACGAGCTCGGGCTCTTCAGATGCATATAGCACATCAGCTTTGTGCTTCTCAGGTGCGAGGTCAGGCTCTTCAGCTGCATATAGCGCATCCACTTTGTGCTCCTCACCTGCGAGCTTGGGCTCTTCAGATGCATATAGCACGTCTGCTTTGTGCTCCTCAGGTGCGAGCTTGGGCTCTGCAGATTCATATGGCGCGTCCACTTTGTGCTCCTCAGGTGCGAGCTTGGGCTCTGCAGATTCATATGGCATGTCCGTTTTGTGCTCCTCAGGTGCAAGCTTGGGCTCTGCAGATTCATATGGCACGTCCGCTTCATGCTCCTCAGGTGCGAGCTTGGGCTGTGCAGATTCATATGGCGCATCCACTTTGTGCTCCTCACCTGCAAGCTTGGACTCCTCAGATGCATATAGCACATCCGCTTTGTGCTTCTCAGGTGCGGGCTTGGGCTCTTCAGATGCATATAGCACATCCGCTTTGCGCTCCTCAAGTGCGAGCTTGGGCTCTTCAGATGCATATAGCACTTCCGCTTTACGCTCCTCAGGTGCGAGCTTGGGCTCTTCAGATGCGTATAGCACATCCGCTTTGCGCTCCTCAGGTGCGAGCTTGGGCTCTTCAGATGCATATAGCACTTCCGCTTTGCGCTCCTCAGGTATGAGCTTGGGCTCTTCAGATGCATATAGGTCGTCCGGTTTGTGCTCCTCAGGTGCGAGCTTGGGCTCTTCAGATGCATATAGCACATCCGCTTTGTGCTCCTCAGGTATGAGCTTGGGCTCTTCAGATGCATATAGCACATCCTCTTTGTGCTTCTCAGGTGCGAGGTCAGGCTCTTCAGCTGCATATAGCACATCCGCTTTGTGCTCCTCACCTGCCCACTCCTCGTGTTTCGCCTACACGATATACGTCGACTTCTCGG
>BLSH010379909.1:801474-812956 GCA_018402905.1 Glandirana rugosa
GTTCGGGCATGGAACGAGCTTGGGCTCCTCAGATGCATATAGCACATCCACTTTATGCTTCTCAGGTACGGGCTTGGGCTCCTCAGCTGCATATAGCACGTCTGCTTTGTGCTTCTCAGGTACGAGCTTGGGCTCCTCAGATGCATATAGCACATCCACTTTGTGCTCCTCAGGTACGGGCTTGGGCTCCTCAGATGCATATAGCACATCCGCTTTGTGCTCCTCAGGTGCGAGCTTGGGCTCTGCAGATGCATATAGCACATCCGCTTTGTGCTCCTCAGGTGCGAGCTTGGGCTCTGCAGATGCATATAGCACTTCCGCTTTGCGCTCCTCAGGTATGAGCTTGGGCTCTTCAGATGCATATAGCACATCCGCTTTGTGCTCCTCAGGTATTAGCTTGGGCTCTTCAGATGCATATAGCACGTCCGGCTTGTGCTCCTCAGGTGTGAGCTTGGGCTCTTCAGATGCATATAGCACGTCCGCTTTGTGCTCCTCAGGTGCGAGTTTGGGCTCTTCAGATGCATATAGCACATCAGCTTTGTGCTTCTCAGGTGCGAGGTCAGGCTCTTCAGCTGCATATAGCGCATCCACTTTGTGCTCCTCACCTGCGAGCTTGGGCTCTTCAGATGCATATAGCACGTCCGCTTTGTGCTCCTCAGGTGCGAGCTTGGGCTCTGCAGATTCATATGGCACGTCCGCTTTGTGCTCCTCAGGTGCAAGCTTGGGCTCTGCAGATTCATATGGCACGTCCGCTTCGTGCTCCTCAGGTGCGAGCTTGGGCTCTGCAGATTCATATGGCGCATCCACTTTGTGCTCCTCAGGTGCGAGCGTGGGCTCTGCAGATTCATATGGCATGTCCGCTTTCTGCTCCTCAGGTGCAAGCTTGGGCTCTGCAGATTCATATGGCACGTCCGCTTCGTGGTCCTCAGGTGCGAGTTTGGGCTCTGCAGATTCATATGGCGCATCCACTTTGTGCTCCTCAGGTGCGAGCTTGGGCTGTGCAGATTCATATGGCGCATCCACTTTGTGCTCCTCACCTGCAAGCTTGGACTCCTCAGATGCATATAGCACATCCGCTTTGTGCTTCTCAGGTGCGGGCTTGGGCTCTTCAGATGCATATAGCACATCCTCTTTGCTCTCCTCAGATGCGAGCTTGGGCTCTTCAGATGCATATAGCATGTCTGCTTTGGCTCCTCAGGTGCGAGGTCAGGCTCTTCAGCTGAATATAGCACATCCGCTTTGCGCTCCTCAGGTGCGAGCTTGGGCTCTTCAGCTGCATATAGAACATCCGCTTTGCGCTCCTCAGGTGCGAGCTTGGGCTCTTCAGATGCATATAGCACTTCTGCTTTGCGCTCCTCAGGTGCGAGCTCGGGCTCTTCAGATGCATATAGCACATCCGCTTTGCGCTCCTCAGGTATGAGCTTGGGCTCTTCAGATGCATATAGGTCGTCCGGTTTGTGCTCCTCAGGTGCGAGGTCAGGCTCTTCAGATGCATATAGCACGTCCGCTTTGTGCTTCTCAGGTGCGAGGTCAGGCTCTTCAGCTGCATATAGCACATCCACTTTGTGCTCCTTGGGTATGAGCTTGGGCTCTTCAGATGCATATAGCACATCAGCTTTGTGCTTCTCAGGTGTGAGGTCAGGCTCTTCAGCTGCATATAGCACATCCGCTTTGTTCTTGTCAGGTGCGAGGTCAGGCTCTTCAGCTGCATATAGCATATCCGCTTTGTGCTCCTCACCTGCAAGCTTGGACTCCTCAGATGCATATAGCACATCTGCTTTGTGCTCCTCAGGTACGAGCTTGGGCTCTTCGGGTGCATATAGCACGTCCGCTTTGTGCTCCTCACCTGCAAGCTTGGACTCGTCAGGTGCATACAGCACGTCCGCTTTGTGCTCCTCAGGTGCGAGGTCAGGCTCTTCAACTGCATATAGCACATCCGCTTTGTGCTCCTCACCTGCAAGCTTGGACTCCTCAGATGCATATAGCACGTCCGCTTTGTGCTCCTCACCTGCAAGCTTGGACTCCTCAGATGCATATAGCACATCTGCTTTGTGCCCCTCAGGTACAAGCTTGGGCTGTTCAGGTGCATATAGCACGTCCGCTTTATGCTCCTCACCTGCAAGCTTGGACTCGTCAGGTGCATACAGCACGTCCGCTTTGTGCTCCTCAGGTGCGAGGTCAGGCTCTTCAACTGCATATAGCACATCCGCTTTGTACTTCTCAGGTGCGAGGTCAGGCTCTTCAGCTGCATATAGCACGTCCGCTTTGTGCTCCTCACCTGCAAGCTTGGGCTTTTCAGGTGCATATAGCACATCCGCTTTGTGCTCCTCAGGTACGAGCTTGGGCTCTTCAGATGCATATAGCACATCCACTTTGTGCTTCTCAGGTACGGGGTTGGGCTCCTCAGCTGCATATAGCACGTCCGCTTTGTGCTCAGGTACGGGCTTGGGCTCCTCAGATGCATATAGCACATCCGCTTTGTGCTTCTCAGGTACGAGCTTGGGCTCCTCAGATGCATATAGCACGTCCGCTTTGTGCTTCTCAGGTACGAGCTTGGGCTCCTCAGATGCATATAGCACGTCCGCTTTGTGCTCCTCAGGTACGGGCTTGGGCTCCTCAGAGGCATATAGCACGTCTGCTTTGTGCTCCTCAGGTGCGAGGTCAGGCTCTACAGCAGCATATAGCACGTCCGCTTTGTGCTCCTCATCTGCAAGCTTGGGCTTTTCAGGTGCATATAGCACATCCGCTTTGTGCTCCTCTGTCAGCTCAGACTCAGGTTTGTACACCTCATACGCTTTGGTATCTTCTCCTATTGGCATAGGCTCCACAGGTGCAAATATTATATCCTCCTTGTACTCATCGCCTGGCGGCTTGAACACAGCAGGTCTAGAACGTTCATTCAGATCTAGAATCACAGAAAAGAAAAATATGAATTTCTCAGTTTTATTATCTAAGAAAGACAAGGACAATCGTATTTTATTCTATTCAGCTCTTGTATGCCTAGCAGCCATTCCCTGACCCATGTGCTGAATGCTATTTCTAGGCCATTGACTGGAAGTCTCATTCACTAAGTTGCCCTGGAACTAGCATGAGCCTTCTGAGTCTGGGGATGGTTACTTCCAGCAGAGCTTCTCACACAGGTGTTGTGCTTTGTGACAAAATTGATTGTAAAGAACCTGTAATCTCCATGTAATGTGCATTGGAATTCCCATGTACTGTGTATAGGATGTATATCTATGGCGTCTATTCCCTTATTCCATCTACTGCAGGATATTTCAGGATCTTTATTTTAGCTGTCAGCAGTCATTGTCAGATCTTGTTGGACTCGGTTATAAATACCTGACACATCGGGGAAGCGGAATTTTCATGTTTTAAAAAGTGACCGTTAGGCCTCATACACACGGGCGTTATTAATGCAGCGTTTTTGAGCTGTTTTTACAGCTTAATAACGCCACACAATATTATTCAATGGCCTCATACACACGCTGATGTTTTTGAGCTGTAAGTGGCGTTGGTGTTCTTAAGCTGTAAAACTAACGCAGGACCAGCACGTTTGGAAGCTGCAGCGCTAGAGCCGTTTTGATGCTGAGATGGCATAACGATCAGAACCGCGGCTTAACGTTCTATAGACAGCGTTAAGCCTCGTCAGGCGTTTCTCTGCCTCTATTCAAAATCAATGGTTCCCTATGGCAGCCCGTTGATTTGAATACAAGTCATAGCAGAAGTCATGATGATCCGACTTGCGTGCTGAGGATCTTGAAGGGGAGCCCGCCCCTTCGGTCTGGTATGGATTTTAAGGGGAACTGTGGGCTCGGATAAGGGTTTGGTATGGATTTTAAGGGGAACTGCGGGCTCGGATAAGGGTTTGGTATGGATTTTGGGGGGGACCCTGCACCATTTCTTCAGCGTGGGGGTTCCCCCTTAAATTCCATACCAGACCGAATGGGTCTGGTAATTCTTGAGGGGGAACCCCACGCAAACTTTTTCTTCATTTTTTGCGGGGGTTCCCCTTCAAGATCCTCAGCACACAAGTCGCACCGCATGTCGGATCATCATGATGCGACTTCTATTCAAATCAATGGGCTCCCATAGGGAACTATTGATTGTGAATAGAAGCAGAGAAACGCCACTGAAAGCTAGCGCGGAAAAACGTGCATTGACATCAATGCATAACGCTGATAAAATTGTGTTTTTAACGCATTTTTTCCTGGCGTCTGTACCAATGTTACAGCTAATTTTTGTAAACGCCCGTGTGTATGAGCCCTTTATTTTCAACTGAATCCAGCAAGATTTAAAAGAGAAGTATGGGTTTCTCTTTTGCCTAATCTCGATCCTTATAAACTACCAATACCCACAGAGCGTTCCTGCACTCTGAGAAGTGCACAGGTTCTGTTAAAATCCGGTTAAATCCTGAGGGAGGGACTACAGGCTTTCTTGACTGGTCATAGTGACAATGGGAGAGGATGGGGGCCTGGATCCGCCCCCTCTCCTGTCATCTCTGATTGACGTCTGCTGCTTGCTCAGGAGAGTTCACATTGCATAGCTCCTCCCCCTCCTGACAGACAATCCTGAGCACACAGATGGCTTCAGTAATAGCCGGAGCAGTTCAGTGACTGTAAAAGAGGAGATCCCTGAAGTGATCTTTATGCCCCTTTCACACTTATGTGACTTGTCCTGCGACTTGGGACTGCAAAGTTGTTCCCCATGATTTCCAATAAGTACCTGTACGACTTCAAGTCATGCCGACTTCAAAGTAGTCCCTGCATTAAATTGGCCCAACTTTGAGGCAACTTGAGGTCCATAGACTTCAATGTTAAACCCTCAAAGTCGCATGCAAATCACTCCTGAAAATAGATGCGATTTCTGTACTACTTTGTAATGTTTTCATTGTGCCAAAGTTGCAACAAAGTCTGACCAAAGTCGTACCGATCCCAAATCACGATAAAATCGCGGCAAAACCAAGTCGCACAACTGTGAAAGAGGCTCCCCCACAGTAACAGAATGGGATCTGTGTATGTAAACACAGGGATCTCCGTTCTGACAGGGGAGGAGTGCGATCGCATGCTTCCTGTATATGGGAGCCACGATCACTCTCCTCCCCCAGTCAGCCCAGCCCCCACACAGTTAGTAACACATCCCAGGGACACACAGTTAACCCTTTGATCGACTCCTAGTGTTAACCCCTTCACTGCCAGTGACATTTATACAGTAATCAGTGCATTTTCATAGCACTGATCGCTGTATAAATGCCAATGGTCCCAAAACAGTGTCAAAAGCAGTGGCGGCTGGTGACATTTTAGGATAGGGGGGCAGACCCCACCCTTCCTTTTTGATCCCTCCCACTTCTGATAAGCCCCACCCCTTATAGATTCCGCCTATTGTGTCAGGAGTATACAGCCCATCATCACCAGATAGGGGTATACAGCATCACCAGATGGGGGTATACAGAGCCACCAGATAGCAGTATACAGAGCTCCAGATAGCAGTATACAGAGCCACCAGATAGCAGTATACAGAGCCCCAGATAGCAGTATACAGAGCCACCAGTGTTACTGGCTGTTTCCTGAGACTTGCAGCGTCTGCAACGCCCACACTAAGGGGCTGAGACAAGGAAGGGCATGGGGGTAACGGGCACTTCCTAATCAGCCTTTCCCATACTTCTCCTTTAATGAACGACCGTCACATGACATGCCTAAAGCAAAGCTTCTTCTAGTAAAGTGATGTGAATTGAGTGCAATGTGTATAATATAATATATGTGTGTAATATAATATAATGTATGTGTATAATATAATATACTGTATGTGTATAATATAATATATGTGTATAATATAGAGCTGCACGATTAATCGTATGAAGATCGCGATCTCGATCTACCCCCCCCTGCGATCTCCATTGGGCATTACCGCGATTTTCAGTGCTTTTAATGGGATCCGACTTGGGGGGTGAATCAGCGCGACTTGACAGTAATAAAAAGTGCCTGAAGCCTTTTGAAGTCAGAGCGGCTTGAGTCTCAGGGGAACAGCCAAGTCTGGGCAGACAGCCAGCTTCTGAGTCATCATTGATACAAGAGATACATCAAAGGCATTGAACTCTGAATGAACTCCCCTTGTATAGTCCTTTGGCTTAACCATTTAAAGACTCAATTTTTCCTGACACTTGCTGTTTACAAATAAAAATCAATTTTTTTGTGCTTGAAAATGACTTAGAACCCCCAAACATTATATTTTTTTTAGCAGAGACCCTAGAGAATAAAATGGTGGTTGTTGCAATATTTTATGCCACATGCTGTTTGCGCAGCAGACTTTTAAACGCAATTTTTTTGGAAAAATTACCCCTTTCAAAAACCTAAACAGTGCTCTTAGCCCAATTTTTTTTTTATATATTTAATATATTACGCCGCGAGAATCGTGATCTTTATTCTAAGCAAAAAAATCGTGATTCTCATTTTGGCCAGAATCGTGCAGCTCTAGTATAATATAATATAATGTATGTGTATAATATAATATAATGTATGTGTATAATATAATATATGTGTATAATATAATATAATATATGTGTATAATATAATATATGTGTATAATATAGGTGTATAATATAATATAATAAGGTGAGATGATTACCTGTTGATGATGTGGGAAATCCCGTGCTGAGTGTGATTGGCAGGGCCAACACAATCAGAAATAATAGCAATGAATTTGTCATTGTCGCTTGTCTTGTCACAGACAAAAGAAAAACACATCCACTCCCTTCAACCTCCTTGTGTAATCTGACCCTCTGGCCGTTACTGCACTAGACTAGACACAGTGAGTCATGTGACCAGATGATGTCACAGTGTGGTGGACGGGGCTTAAAGCGGGACCCTTATGACAGGGGCAATTATGACAGGGGCAAATATGGGGCAATTATGATGGGTCAAATATAGCAGGGCAAATATGACAGGGGCAATTAGGACAGGGGCAAATATGACAGGGGCAATTAGGACAGGGGCAAATATGACAGGGGCAATTATGACAGGGGCATTTATGATGGAGCAAATGATGGGAAGTATGGGGGCATAATTACCCCCAGCATTGGGGTCAGGGAATGCAATAATTACCCCCAGCATTGGTTTCAGGGAATGCAATAATTACCCTCAGCATTGGTGTCAGGGAATGCAATAATTACCCTCAGCGTTGGTGTCAGGGAATGCAATAATTGCCCCCAACATTGGTGTCAGGGAATGCAATAATAAACCCCAACATTGGTGTGAGGGAATGCAAAAATAACCCTCAGCATTGGTGTCAGGGAATGCAATAATAACCCCCAACATTGGTGTCAGGGAATGTAATAATTACCCTCACCATTGGTGTCAGGGAATGTAATAATAACCCCCAACATTGGTGTCAGGGAATGCAATAAAAACGCCCAACATTGGTGTCAGGGAATGCAATAATTACCCTCAGCATTGGTGTTAGGGAATGCAATAATAACCCCCAACATTGGTGTCACGGAATGCAAAAATTACCCTCAACATTGGTGTCAGGGAATGCAATAATAACCATCAGCATTGGTGTCAGGGAATGTAATAATTACCCTCAGCATTGGTGTCAGGGAATGCAATAATAACCCTCAGCATTGGTGTCAGGGAATGCAATAATAACCCTCAGCATTGGTGTCAGGGAATGTAATAATTACCCTCAGCATTGGTGTCAGGGAATGCAATAATAACCCTCAGCATTGGTGTCAGGGAATGCAATAATTACCCCCAGCATTGGTGTCAGGGAATGTAATAATTACCCCCAGCATTGGTGTCAGGGAATGCAAAAATTACCCCCAACATTGGTGTCAGGGAATGCAAGAATAACCACCAACATTGGTGTCAGGGAATGTAATAATTACCCTCAGCATTGGTGTCAGGGAATGCAATAATAACCCTCAACACTGGTGTCAGGGAATGCAATAATTACTCCCAACATTGGTGTCAGGGAATGCAATAATAACGCTCAGAATTGGTGTCAGGGAATGCAATAATAACCCCCAACATTGGTGTCAGGGAATGCATTAATAACCCCCAGCATTGGTGTCAGGGACTGCAATAATTACACCCAACATTGGTGTCAGGGAATGCAATAATTACTCCCAACATTGGTGTCAGGGAATGCAATAATAACCCTCAGCATTGGTGTCAGGGAATGCAATAATTACCCTCAACATTGGTGTCAGGGAATGCAATAATTACCCCCAGCATTGGTGTCAGGGAATGCAATAATAACCCTCAATATTGGTGTCAGGGAATGGAAAATTATCCCCAGCATTGGTGTCAGGGAATTTAATAATAACCCCCAACATTGTTGTCAGGGAATGCAATAATAACCCTCAGCATTGGTTTCAGGGAATGCAATAATAACCCTCAGCTTTGGTGTAAGGGAATGTAATAATAACCCCCAACATTGGTGTCAGGGAATGCAATAATAACCCTCAGCATCGGTGTCAGGGAATGCAATAATTAACCCCAGCATTGGTGTCAGGGAATGTAATAATAATCCCCAACATTGGTGTCAGGGAATGCAAAAATAACCCTCAGCATTGGTGTCAGGGAATGCAATAATAACCCCCAACATTGGTGTCAGGGAATGTAATAATTACCCTCACCATTGGTGTCAGGGAATGTAATAATAACCCCCAACATTGGTGTCAGGGAATGCAATAAAAACGCCCAACATTGGTGTCAGGGAATGCAATAATTACCCTCAGCATTGGTGTTAGGGAATGCAATAATAACCCCCAACATTGGTGTCACGGAATGCAAAAATTACCCTCAACATTGGTGTCAGGGAATGCAATAATTACCCCCATCATTGGTGTCAGGGAATGCAATAATTACTCCCAACATTGGTGTCAGGGAATGCAATAATAACCCTCAGCATTGGTGTCAGGGAATGCAATAATTACCCCCAGCATTGGTCTCAGGGAATGTAATAATTACCCCCAACATTGGTGTAAGGTAATGCAATAATTACTCCCAACATTGGTGTCAGGGAATGCAATAACAACCCTCAATATTGGTGTCAGGGAATGTAGTAATAACCCCCAACACTGGTGTCAGGGAATGTAATAATAACCCCAAACATTGGTGTCAGGGAATGCAATAATTACCCCCAACATTGGTGTCAGGGAATGCAATAATTACCCCCAACATTGGTGTCAGGGAATGCAATAATTATCCCCAACATTGGTGTCAGGGAATGCAATAATTACCCCTAACTTTTGTGTCAGGGAATGCAATGATTACCCCCAGCATTGGTGTCAGGGACTGCAATAATTAACCCCAACATTGGTGTCAGGGAATGCTATAATTACCCTCAACATTGGTGTCAGGGAATGCAATAATTACTCCCAACATTGGTGTCAGGGAATGCAATAATCACCCCCAGCATTGGTGTCAGGGAATGCAATAATAACCCCCAACAATGGTGTCGGGAATGTAATAATTACCATCAGCATTGGTGTCAGGGAATGCAATAATAACCCTCAACATTGGTGTGAGGGAATGCAATAATAACCCTCAATATTGGTGTCAGGGAATGCAATAATTACTCCCAACATTGGTGTCAGGGAATGCAATAATAACCCCCAACATTGGTGTCAGGTAATGCAATAATTACTCCCAACATTGGTGTCAGGGAATGCAATAATAACCCTCAGCATTGGTGTCAGGGAATGTAATAATAACCCCCAGCATTGGTGTCAGGGAATGTAGTAATAACCCCCAACATTGGTGTCAGGGAATGTAATAATTACCCCCAACATTGGTGTCAGGGAATGCAATAATTACCCCCAACATTGGTGTCAGGGAATGCAATAATTATCCCCAACATTGGTGTCAGGGAATGCAATAATTATCCCCAACATTGGTGTCAGGGAATGCAATAATTACCGCTAACTTTTGTGTCAGGGAATGCAATAATTACCCCCAACATTGGTGTCAGCGAATGCTATAATTACCCTCAACATTGGTGTCAGGGAATGCAATAATTACTCCCAACATTGGTGTCAGGGAATGCAATAATCACCCCCAGCATTGGTGTCAGGGAATGCAATAATAACCCCCAACATTGGTGTCGGGAATGTAATAATTACCATCAACATTGGTGTCAGGGAATGCAATAACAACCCTCAACATTGGTGTCAGGGAATGCAATAACAACCCTCAATATTGGTGTCAGGGAATGCAATAATTACTCCCAACATTGGTGTCAGGGAAAGCAATAATAACCCCCAACATTGGTGTCAGGGAATGCAATAATTACTACCAACATTGGTGTCAGGGAATGTAATAATAACCCTCAACATTGGTGTCAGGGAATGCAATAAAACCCTCAATATTGGTGTAAGGGAATGCAATAATTACCCTCAATATTGGTGTCAGGGAATGCAATAATTACTCCCAACATTGGTGTCAGGGAATGCAATAATAACCCTCAGCATTGGTGTCAGGGATTGTAATAATTACCATCACCATTGGTGTCAGAGAATGCAATAATTACCCCCAACATTGGTGTCAGGGAATGCAATAATTACCCCCAGCATTGGTGTCTGGGACTGCAATAATTACCCCCAGCACTGGTGTCAGGGAATGCAATAATAACCCTCAGCATTGGTGTCAGGGAATGCAATAATTACACTTAACATTGGTGTCAGGGAATGTAATAACCCCCAACATTGGTGTCAGGGAATGTAATAATAACCCCCAACACTGGTGTCAGGGAATGCAATAATAACCCCCAACATTGGTGTCAGGGAATGTAATAATTACCCTCAGCATTGGTGTCAGGGAATGCAATAATTACCCCCAGCATCGGTGTCAAGGAATGTAATAATAACCCCCAACTTTGTTGTCAGGGAATGCAATAACAACCCTCAATATTGGTGTCAGGGAATGTAGTAATAACCCCCAACATTGGTGTCAGGGAATGTAATAATAACCCCAAACATTGGTGTCAGGGAATGCAATAATTACCCCCAACATTGGTGTCAGGGAATGCAATAATTATCCCCAACATTGGTGTCAGGGAATGCAATAATTACCCCTAACTTTTGTGTCAGGGAATGCAATAATTACCCCCAGCATTGGTGTCAGGGACTGCAATAATTAATCCCAACATTGGTGTCAGGGAATGCTATAATTACCCTCAACATTTGTGTCAGGGAATGCAATAATTACTCCCAACATTGATGTCAGGGAATGCAATAATCACCCCCAGCATTGGTGTCAGGGAATGCAATAATAACCCCCAACAATGGTGTCGGGAATGTAATAATTACCATCAGCATTGGTGTCAGGGAATGCAATAAAATAACGTCAGGGACTGTGGTTACGACCCCCATTAATAACGTAAGGGACTGTGTTTTCAATCCCCATTAATAACGTAAGGGACTGTGGTTACAACCCCTATTAATAACGTAAGGGACTGTGGTTACAACCCCCATTAATAACGTAAG
>BLSH010379932.1:0-10894 GCA_018402905.1 Glandirana rugosa
CCACAAAAAAATTTTTTTTTTTTTTTTTTTTTTTTTTTTAAATAATAAATACCCTGGCAGCCACAATCCCATGCCGTGGGTATTTTAATTCATACCCACTTTCATTCTAAATCAAGGCATGTTTCTATTATGTGCATTTGGTATCATTTATGTTGTATTGTATGAAGTTATACAGTGTGTGCAATACTTCTGTGTGTCTATAAAGTCTATGAATCAATCAATAAAAATGATCATTGCCTGTTCTGAGCCAATTCAAAAACAATAAGACCCTAAATTAATAAGTATAAATTATTTACTCTAACATATCTACTTTACACAAAGAAACAACACAAGTAAATTTTCATTTTCTCATTTCCCCGTATATTCCCAAATGTCAGAAAACCCACAAAGCCCATCACTCAAGGTTATGCTGTGTATTGATTGAACACATCTTGAGACCTGATTAATCAAGCGCATGTTTTTATGATTGGCTAATACTGATGCATGTCAGGCTGGCTAAAGAATACTCTGTTGGTTAAGGTCATCTGTAGCCTATGGATACTTATAGTTAGTAACTAATAAAAATATTAGTCTTAACCTCACAGATTGGCCCTTATACTGTTTATGATATGTATCTCTGTCACTCTCTCTCTCTCTCTCTCTCTCTCTCTCTCTCTCTATATATATATATATATATATATATATATATATATATATATATATATGTGTGTATATATATATATATATATATATATATATATTTCATTTTATGATTTGAAATGCATATGCAATATTGATAAATAGGTCACACAAGCATAATAAGCTATGTAAAACATTTTCTTAATAAAGTTGTTGGATATTTGCATTAATATTCAAATATGGTGTAATTTAGAAGTCCTATTTCACCATAATAAGGCATGATGGTGGCATTGCTTGTTGTCTAACGATGATTAAATATAAATTGCTTTAACTCATTTAGGGGGTGTTTCTCGATTTAGAATGCATTAGCTATTTAGTGGTTTAAGCCTTCATATTCTTGTTGTAAATGAAAAATTCAAAGATCCTATAGAATATGTTAACATGCAATATACCTTAGGGAAATCTATTACCTAGCAATGAAAAACTACTTTTTCTTTGTCTTTCCAGAGCTGGTTTTACCTGAGATATGCCACTGATTAAAAATAATCAGTGGTAATGTAGCAATTAAAATTTTATTTTCATTATTAAAAGCATATTCCTGAACTTCACTATACTAGAAATAATACAAATGGGCTGAAGTTAATGTGCAAAGTCATGCTCAATGTTTTTAGATTTGCAAACCGGCCATATTTTTATGGATAATTATATTTTTAATAAGTGTAGAAACCACTTTGTGTTCAGTATTTTGGAAAATCGTCTTTATGCTTCAAAATAACAACTTGTTTTTTTGACCTAGCTGTACACCATGGAAAATGTCATATATCTGCCCTCATGGTACATGCAATAAATACATCTTTGAAATCACTTCCCAAAACTCTCCAGTTATAGCAAATCAAAATGGATCCCAAAATGAAGTAAATTGTTGGAGTTTACATACACCTTAGTTGTCAATGCCCATTTCAAACACTTATATTCTCACTCTCTCATGGTGGCATTTACATATACAAAAAGGGGTGTGAAGAGTAAGGTGGGACCCAGTTTTGTATTTACCTATACAAAACTAGGTCCCACCTTACTCTTCACACCCCTTTTTGTATTTGTGATGCTGCCTGAGCCCCACTAACTGTCCACTAACTGTCTGCTTCCTTTGCCTCCCAATGAGCTTCTATTATCCGCTCTGGGCATGGGGGAACTTGGTACATTGTACCAATACCTCCAGACATCCCCATGGGAAAAATCAGCAAGCAGAAGAAGCCTCCTGCCTGGAATCAGAGGCCTACCTCCTTCTCCAGCCATCTACTTCTCCCCCCTCCACTTCACAGGACGATACACCTGGGCTTGCAGACTCCCTCAGTGATCTGGGGGAAGATGCTGCCACTTCTGCACCTATTTCACTGCAATGCTTTGGACCCTATCTTACTGCCATCATATTGGATGACCACTAGGGATGGGCTGAAAACCCCGGTTCAGTTCACACCAGAACACTGCGAACAGGCAAAAAATTTGTGTGAACATGCAAACCCTATTAAAGTTTACGGAACACAAACATGAAAGTGTGAATTTTAAAGGTTTATATGCAAGTTATTGCAATAAAAAGTGTATGGGGACCCGGGTACTGCCCTAGGGACATGCATAAATGCAAAAAGAAAGTTTTTAAAACACTTGTTTTTTCAGGACCAGAGATTTTAATAATGCTTAAAGTGAAGCAATAAAACGGAACTATGCATTTAAATATTGTGCCTGGGGGGTCCCCCTTAGTCTACCTGTAAAGTGGCGCATCTGTGTGATGTTTATACAGTGCTGCAGCAAAATTACTTTTCTAAAATAAAAAAGTAATTTAAACTTGCTCGCAGCTGTAATGCATTGCTGGCTCCTGGCAATATATATTAAAAATCAAGAAAAAAAACAGTGTAGGGTCCCCCCCCAGTCCATATCAGGCCCTTCAGGTCTGGTATGGATTTTAAGGGGAACTCTATGCCAAAATTTTTTAAAAAATTGACGTGGAGGTCCCCCAAAATCCATACCAGACCCTTATCTGAGCATGCAGCCTGGCCAGGCAGGATAGGGGGGAAGAGCGAGCACCCCCCTTCTGAACCATACCAGGCCACGTACCCTCAACATGGGGGGTGGGTGCTTTGGGGTGGGGGGGCTCTGCACCCCCCCACCCCAAAGCATTTTGTCCCCATATTGATGGGGACAAGGGCCTCTTCCCAACAACCCTGTTCTGTGGTTGTCGGGGTCTGCGGGTGGGGGGCTTATCAGAATCTGGAAGCCTCCTTTAACAAGGGGGCCCCCAGATCCCACCCCCCATGTGAATGGGTATCGGGTACATCTTACTCCTACCCATTCACCAAAAAAGCTGTGAAATGTAAAAAAAAAAACAAGAGCCATTTTTTGACAAGTCCTTTATTCAAAAAATAGCTCTCTCTTCTCCCCGAACCATCTTCTCCAGCCACTGTCTCTCCTGGAGCTGTATTCTCCCACGCTGTTGCCTTCTTCTTCACCACTGCTGTCTTCTTCCTCACCGCAGGTTACCCGCTAAAAACAAAAAAGGTGCCCTTCTCCTGATGCTGTCTTCCTCCGTTGTGACGTCCCCCGCTGTCTTATATCTCTTATGTAGCCATGGGTATTGCCCATCCAATGACGTCACCCGGAGAATCCGCACCTTGTGACGTCACATGGCTACATAATAAATATCAGACAGCGGGGGTATCACAACAGAGGAAGACAGCTTCAGGAGAAGAGCATCTTTTGTTTTCAGTGGGTAACCTGCGGCGAGGAAGAAGACACAGGGGGCGAGGAAGAAGACAGCGGCAGGAGAAGATGGCTCTGGGAGAAGACAGAGCTATAAAAGACTTGTCAAAAACCTGCTCTTGTTTCTTTTTACATTTCACAGCTTTTTTGGTGATTGGGTAGGGGTACGATGTACCTGATACTCATTCACACAGGGTGGGCTGGGATCTGGGGACCTCCTTGTTCAAGGGGACTTCCAAATTCTAATAAACCCCCACCTGCAGACCCTGACAACCACAGCCCAAAGTTGTTGGGAAGAGGCCTTTGTCCCCATCAACATGGGGACAGGGTGTTTGGGGGGACCCCAAAGCACCCTCCCCATGTTACGGGCATGTGGCCTGGTAGGGACCAGCCAGGTTGCATGCTCGGATAAGGGCCTGGTATTGATTTTGGGGGCCCCCACGCCATTTTTTCTTAAACTTTTGCCACAGGGTTCCCCTTAACCACTTGAATACACTGTGCTGTATATACACTACACTGATTGTACTATATATAGTATCTCACAAATGTGAGTACACCCCTCACATTTTTGTAAATATTTTATTATAGCTTTGATGGTTGCCGAGCATGGACAGCCCGCTTCAAATCACCCCACAGATGTTCAATGATATTCAGGTCTGGGGACTGGGATGGCCATTCCAGAACATTGTATTTGTTCCTCTGCATAAATGCCCGAGTAGATTTTGAGCAGTGTTTTGGGTCGTTGTTTTGTTGAAATATCCACCCCCGGCATAACTTCAACTTTGTGACTGATTCCTCAACATTATTCTCAAGAATCTGCTGATATTGAGTGGAATCCATGCGAACCTCCACCAAATTTTACCGTGGGTAGCAAGTGTTTTTCTTGGAACGCTGTGTTCTTTTGCTGCCATGCATAAAGCCCCTTGTTATGACCAAATAACTCAATCTTTGTCCAAATGTGCGTTTGCATACCTCAAGCGACTCCATTTGTGGCGTGTGTGCAGAAAAGGCTTCTTTCGCATCACTCTCCCATACAGCTTCTCCCTGTGCAAAGTGCGCTGAATTGTTGAACGATGCACAGTGACACCATCTGCAGCAAGTTGACATTGTAGGTCTTTGGAGGCAGTCTGTGGGCTGTTTTTGACCATTCTCACCATCCTTCGCCTTTGTCTCTCCAATATTTTATGTGGCCTGCCACTTCTGGCCTTAACAAGAACTGTGCCTGTGGTCTTCCATTTCCTCACTATGTTCCTCACAGTGGACACTGACAGCTTATATCTCTGCAATAACTTTTTGTAGCTTTCCCCTAAACCATAATGTAGAACAATCAGGTCATTTGAGAGTTGTTTTGAGGCCCCCATGTTGCCACTCTTCAGAGTAGAGTCAAAGAGAACAACAACTTGCAATTGGCCACCTTAAATACCTTTTCTCATGATTGGATGCACCTGTCTATGAAGTTCAAGGCTTAATGAGCTCACCAAACCAATTGTGTGTTCCAATTAATCAGTGCTAAGTAGTTACAGGTATTCAAATCAACAAAATGACAAGGGTGCCCAAATTTATGCACCTGTCTAATTTCGTTTTGATGCATATTGCACATTTTTTGTTAATCCAATAAACCTCATTTCACTACTGAAATATTACTATGTCCTTCAGTTATTTGATAGATCAAAATGAAATTGCTGATCCAAACACCCAAATATTTATAAATGACAATCATGGAAATTGTCAGGGGTTCCTAAACTTTTGCATACAACTGTATATATATATATATATATATATATATATATACACACACACATATACATATACATACAGTATCTCACAAAAGTGAGTACACCCCTCATATTTTTGTAAATATTTTCTTAGCTCTTTTCATGTGACAACGCTGAAGAAATGACACTTTGCTACAATGTAAATTAGTGAGTATACAGCTTGTATAACAGTGTAAATTTGCTGTTCCGTCAAAATAAAATAACTCAACACACATCCATTAACCTCTTGCTTACTGGCCACTTAAACCCCCCTCCTGCGCAGACCAATTTTTGGCTTTCAGCACTGTGGCATTTTGAATGACAATTACATGGTCATGCGACGTTGTACCCAAACAAAATTTTTATCATTTTTTCCCCACAAATAGAGCTTCATTTTGGTGGTATTTGATCACCTCTGCGTTTTTAATTTTTTTTGTGCTATAAACAAACAAAAGAGTGACAATTTTGAAATAAAGAACAATATTTTTTACTTTTTGCTATAATACAAATAAAAAAAATGATTCATCGGGTTTGGGCGATATATATTCTTCTACATATTTTTGGTTAAAAAAAAAAAAGACAAATCGGCGCGTATAGCGATTGATTTGCGCAAAAGTTAGCATGTCTACAAACTATGGGAATTGATTTATGGCGTATTTTTTGAAGGAGTTAACACTAAGGGGGCAGTGAAGGGGTTAACTGTGTTCCCTCATTGTGTTCCAACTGTATGGGGGCTAAGATAGCCGGGACATAACAGATCTCACTGATCCCGATCACAGGGTTCAGTAGATCTGTTATGTCCCCCTTCACAGAATGGAGAACCACCGTGTTTACATTGGCGGTTCTCTGTTCTGCAGCTCTGACAGGCGATCGCAGGTCACGAGCGGACACCAAGTCCGCCCGACCCCCGGGCACGCCCCTGTGGCAGTGAGTGTGCACTGGGAGTTTGCACAGGGGTGGACGTCCATGGACGTCGTCCTCGAAATTCAGATCCAATAGCACAGATCTGGAAAGGTTAATGTCTAAACCGCTGGCAACAAAAGTGAGTACACCCCTAAGTGAAAATGTCAAAATTGGACCCAATTAGCCATTTCCCTCCCCGGTGTCATGTGACTCATTAGTGTTACAAGGTCTCAAGTATGAACGGGCAGCATGTGTGTTAAATTTGGTGTTATCACTCTCACTCTCTCATACTGGTCACTGGAAGTTCAACATGGCACCACATGGCAAAGAACTCTCTGAGGATCTGAAAAAAAGAATCATTGCTTTACATAAAGATGTCCTAGGCTATAAGAAGATTGGCAAGACCCTGAAACTGAGCTGCAGCACAGTGGCCGAGACCATACAGCGGTTTAACAGGACAGGTTCCACTCAGAACAGACATCACCATGGTCGCCCAAAGAAGTTGAGTGCATGTGCTCAATGTCATATACAGAGGTTGTCTTTGGGAAGTAGTCGTATGAGTGCTGCCAGTATTGCTGCAGAGGTTGAAGGGGTGGGGGATCAGCCTGTCATTGCTCAGACCATATGCCGCACACTGCATCAAATCGGTCATCCCAGAAGGAAGCCTCTTCTAATGATGATGGACAGGAAAGCCTGCATACAGTTTGCTGAAGACAAGCAGACTGTGAGGGGTGTACTCACTTTGGTGATACATTGCATATTAATACACTGCCTGCACTGATTGTGCATATAGTCTACACTGAATGCAGAGTATATATAAAGTATCTCACAAAAGTGAGTACACCCCTCACATTTTTGTAAATATTTTATTATATCTTTTCATGTGATAACACTGAAGAAATTACACTTTGCTAGAATGTAATGACTGTACAGCTTGTACACAGCCATTAATGTCTAAACCATGGGCAACAAAAGTGATTACACCCCTAAGTGAAAATGTCCAAATTGGGCCCAAAGTGTTAATATTTTGTGTGACCACCATTATTTTCCAGCACTGCCTTTACCCTCTTGGACATGGAGTTCACCAGAGCTTCACAGGTTGCCACTGGAGTCCTCTTCCACTCCTTCATGATGACATCACGGAACTGGTGGATGTTAGAGACATTGTAATCATCCACCTTCCATTTGAGGATGCCCCACAGATGCTCAATAGGGTTTAGGTCTGGAGACATGCTTGGCCAGTCCATCACCTTCACTCTAAGCTTCTTTAACAAGGCAGTGGTAATCTTGGAGGTGTGTTTGGGGTCCTGATTATGTTGGAATATTGCCCTGCGGCCCAGTCTCCGAAGGGAGGGGATAATGCTCTGCTTTAGTATGTCACAGTACATGTTGGCATTCGTGGTTCCCTCAATGAACTGTAGCTCCCCAGTGCTGGCAGCACTCATGCAGCCCCAGACCATGACACTCCTACAACCATGCTTCATTGTAGGCAAGGCACACTTGTCTTTGTACTCTTTACCTGTTTGCTGCCACACACGCTTGACACCATCTGAACCAAATATGTTTATATAGGTCTCATCAGACCACAGGGCATGGTTCCAGTAATCCATGTTCTTAGTCTGCTTGTCTTCAGCAAACTGTTTGCAAGCTTTCTTGTGCATTATCTTTAGAAGATGCTTCCTTCTGGAACAACAGCCATGCAGACCAATTTGATGCAGTGTGCAGCGTATGGCCTGTGCACTGACAGGCTGCCCCCACCCCTTCAACCTCTGCAGCAATACTGGCAGCACTCATACATCTATTTCCCAAAGACAACCTCTGGATATGACTTTGAGCATGTGCAGTCAACTTCTTGGTCGACTATGGCAAGGACTGTTCTGAGTGGAGCCTGTCCCGCTGTATGGTCTTGGGCACCGTGCCACAGCTCATTTTCAGGGTAATTTTCAGGGTCTTGGCAATCTTCTTATAGCCCAGGCCATCTTTATGTAGAGCAACAATTCTTTTTTACAGATCCTCAGAGAGTTTTTTTGCCATGAGGTGCCATATTGAACTTCCAGTGACCAGTATGAGAAAGTGAGAGCGATAACCCCAAATTTAACACACCTGCTTCCCATTCACACCTGAGACCTTTTAATATGAGTCACATGACACAAGGGAGAGAAAATGGGTAATTGGACATTTTCACTTAGGGTTAACTCACTTTTGTTGCCAGCGGTTTAGATATTAATGGCTGTGTTTTGATTTATTTTGAGGGGACATGCCGTTCTCTGATTGGCCAAAGCATGCACATGACCTGCATGCTTTGGCCTATCAGCAGGTGGCCTGCTGTGAGAGCTATGATTGGCTAAAGGCAGGGTGCCTTTAGCCAATCACTGTTCAGCAGCCTCAATCCATGCCCCACACTATATAAAGCCTCATGTACAGCGGCTCTATGTAGTGTGTGTTGACGGGGGTGCTGGAGTGATTAGATAGAGAGAGTTTAGGTTGCAGATTGCAGGCAGTTTAGCTAGATAGCTAATTGTGAAAAATAGATCGCCCTATCTATCTATCTATCTGTCAGCTAGTGCAGGCAGGTTAGTGTAGGGAAATATATACTCGGTAGATAGGGCTATCTGTATACAGTCAGGCGGTGCAAGAGTATACGTATACCTTCTTAGTGTATATATATAAAAGCAATGCCTTTAGTGTAGTAGACTATATACAGCTAATTCAGTGTATAGTATATAGCGTCCATTTAGGCAGTGCAAGAATAATATATATATATTTATATAGATATATATAGATATATACACACACAAATACACACACATGCAGAGTGTACACTATATATCAGTGCATTCGGGGTGTTCATACGGTATATAGTACACTTGACATGGTGTATTAAAATATATACAGCCTGATATATATATATATATATATATATATATATATATATATATATCACACCACTTGACTTGGTGTCTTAAAATATATACAGTCTTCCCCGCGCATTAAGTATGAGCACCTGACCCTCCCTAAGGCCAGAGGGGGCATTGGCTTACCAGACCTGAGAAACTATTATAGAGCGTGCCTCATGACTAGAGTAGTGGACTGGAATGTACACACAGTCCTCAAGCAATGGGTAGACTTAGAGAAATCCCTCTCCAACATCACACTAGCTACAGCGCCTTGGATACCCCCCATTCCATCCCCTCCGCTATCAAAGACCATCCCCTCATTGGTCCTACATTATGTTGCTTTCAAGACTTGAGCAATAAATGCCAACTTGCATCCATACCAGGCCCTCTAACCCCTCTCAGGTCCAACCCTGAATTCCCTCCAGTGCTTTCTACCCGATTCCTAGCAGAAAATTGGCTACACAAGCATGTCTTAACATGTCATTTTTTCCACAGGGACTCTCTACGAACCCGTAGACTTAGCCGCACTAATGACAGACCTCAAATTCCCGCTATGGATGTACCTTCAAATCCAACACTTTCTCTCAGAGCCGCGTCACAGATCCCTTTGGCTTAATCAACTCACCCCCATGGAAACATTATGCTCTGAACCCACCCTGCAAAAGCATCTAATATCCTCCATCTACACACTACTTTTTCATCATCGCCCCCTGAAACACAAAACGTGCCTCTCAAGGGAAAAAGAACTGTCGCAGGACCTCTCAGGGTACCAGTGGGAACGGATATTCAACAATGTCCTCAAAGGTTCAATAAATGTATCCACCCAAGAAAATGGGTATAAAGTCCTAAGTTGGTGGTACAGAGTCCCTACCCTCATTCATAAATTTGCACAACTTCCAATTTGTGCTGGAGATGCAACTCGTAGCCTGGCTCGCTTACCCATATCTGGTGGTCCTGCACCATGATCCACAAGTTTTGGCAGGAGGTTCACAGAATCACCTTAAAGGTGTCCACCCTAAACCTAGAATTCCCCCCCGCCCAATTTCTATTATATGACAACACATTCCCCAAACATCGTTACTTCAGATCCCTGGCGATGCATATGCTTAACGCTGCCAAGTTATGCATCCCAGCTTTATGGGGAAAGTCTAGGGCACCCTTAATTAAAGAATGGTTCCTATGAATAGACAGAGTCGCTGAAATGGAAGAGCTCATTGCTAGAGTTGAGCGAATTTCTAGAAGTCCGGGTTCTGCTGGTTCGGCCGAACTTTGGGACAAAGTCCGGGTTCGGGTCCGGACAGAACCCGAACTTTGTCCCGGACCCCGAACCCCATTGAAATCAATGGGGACACGGACTTTTAGGCACAAAAATGGCTGTAAAATACTCCAGGAAGGTCCTAGAGGTCTGCAAAAGGAAGGAAATGGGGGTAAGGGTGGGACAAGTGACCTACAAAGAAATGGGGACAGGGAAATAACTTTAAATATTTAAAAAAAATAAAAACATAAAAAAACCAAAAATGGAGATCATCTTCAAACTGGGTCTGAAAAGTATTAATTAACGGTAGAGGCCATAGAACTGTTCTAAAATCATCTTCAAACGGTGTCAAAAAAGTATAAATAAGCCGGGAGAACCCATATCACTGGTCTGGAAAATGTGTGTGTCACTTTAAATGAAACCGGGAATAAGTGAACATCTGTTCTGCAAACTTATTTAAAGTCTGTGTGTCACTTTAAATGAAACCGGGAATAAGTGAACATCTGTTCTGCAAACATATTTAAAGTCTGTGTGTCGCTTTAAATGAAACTGGGAATAAGTGAACATCTGTTCTGCAAACATATTTAAAGTCTGTGTGTCACTTTAAATGAAACCGGGAATAAGTGAACATCTGTTCTGCACACAGAACATCTGTTCTTCACACATCTGTATAGTCTGTGTCACTTTTATTATAGCCGCTAATAAGTCAACAT
>BLSH010379932.1:10904-27462 GCA_018402905.1 Glandirana rugosa
CGATATTATTTTCACTGTGTCTGATATGTCTACACACTTCTTCTGCACACAGAACATCTGTTCTGCACACAGAACATCTGTTCTTCACACATCTGTATAGTCTGTGTCACTTTTATTATAGCCGCTAATAAGTCAACATCTGTTCTGCACACATAACATCTGTTCTGCACACAGAACATCTGTTCTTCACACATCTGTATAGTCTGTGTCACTTTTATTATAGCCGCTAATAAGTCAACATCTGTTCTGCACACAGAACATCTGTTCTGCACACATCTGGAAATAGTTTAGACCACTTTACCTAAAACCGGAGAGGAACCATACACCTGTTCTTCAAACATCTGGAATCTGTGTGTGAAACTACAGCATAGAGAAGAACAGGCATATGGTTCCGCTCTTCACACACAGTTTGCAGATGTTTGAAGAACAGTGATATCATATCACTGATATGATATCACTGTTCTTCAAACATCTGCAAACTGTGTGTAAAGAGCGAAACCATATGCCTGTTCTTCTCTATGCTGTAGTTTCACACACAGATTCCAGATGTTTGAAGAACAGGTGTATGGTTCCTCCCCGGTTTTAGGTAAAGTGTTCTAAACTATTTCCAGATGTGTGAAGAACAGGTGTATGGTTCCTCCCGGTATTAGGTAAAGTGTTCTAAACAATTTCCAGATGTGTTCAGAACAGATGTTCTGGTGCAGAACAGATGTTCTGTGTGCAGAACAGATGTTGACTTATTAGCGGCTATAATAAAAGTGACACAGACTATACAGATGTGTGAAGAACAGATGTTCTGTGTGCAGAACAGATGTTCTGTGTGCAGAACAGATGTTCACTTATTCCCAATTTCATATAAAGTGACACACAGACTTTAAATATGTTTGCAGAACAGATGTCCACTTATTCCCGGTTTCATTTAAAGTGACACACAGACTTTAAAGATGTTTGCAGAACAGATGTTCACTTATTCCCGGTTTCATTTAAAGTGACACACACATTTTCCAGAACAGTGATATGGGTTCTCCCAGCTTATTTATACTTTTTTGACACAGTTTGAAGATGACTTTAGAACAGTTCTATGGCCTCTACCGTTAATTAATACTTTTCAGACCCATTTTGAAGATGATCCCCATTCACCTCCATTTTTGCTTTTTTATGTTTTTATTTCTTTAAAAATATTTAAAGTTATTTCCCTGTCCCCATTTCTTTGTAGGGCACTTGTCCCACCCTTACCCCCACTTCCCTTCCTTTTGCAGACCTCTAGGACCTTCCTGGACTTTTTTACAGCAATTTTAAGAGTTTTCATTAAAATTACCAGAACCCCGGACCCGAACCCGGACTTTTTTTGAAAAGTCCGGGTTCGGGTCCGGGTCCCGGACACCCCAAAGTTCGGTACGGACCCGAACTTTACAGTCCGGGTTCCCTCAACTCTACTCATTCCATTTCCCATGACACTATCTCCAAATACAACAATACTTGGGCTTGCTGGCTACATTTTAAGACAACCACGGAATATACCCAAGCAATAAATCCTCACAATAAATAGTCCCGTTGCACCTTCTCAAAAACGACCTTCTTGACTCCCACACAAGAGTATACAGTCCATGAAGGCCACAGGGCTCGAGGGGTGGGATCCCAGGGTTTGTTGGAGGCTCTAGCCCCTCCTGGACTGACTCACTCCGTCCCTTGGCCTTACAATAGAACACTTCATTGTAATCCCTGTGAGATACCACGTCATTGCTCCCCAAACCCCCCCACCCCCTTCCTCCCTTCCACCACCCTACTGGGCCACTCCCCCCACAGTGTCCATGCTTGTCTAGCCATACATGGTCGACATCCCCATACCAAAGATCCCCTTAGAGGCTACCAGCTGGTCTGCTAGCCTGTGCAACATCCCTTATCTCAACAATCCCCCACCTCTCTCTACCAGTTATCCCAATTGCCCCCCCACAGCCGCACACTACATATGCTTGTAGGAGAGTAAATATGACCCCTGCATCTCGCCCGAATCTCTAGCTCCAAACACCACATCGGGTACTGCCCGGCTCAATAGGCCTTATAACCTGAGACTCGGATACTCATGCCTTGACAGGCTACCGAGGAAACCTATACCGATGGACACGATAACCTAACCCGCCCCCCATCCTCCGGTTTGGTCTGTCTTCCGATGAGGTACTGCAGTGGGGGGTCTTCTTCGACAATGCTGGCTTTTTGTTATCACACTTAATTATAGCTTAAGCCCCAAATGTAACCTCAGGGGCAACAATCTGACTTCTCAAATGTTTAACCGTCCTCTGTTTTTGGTTATTATGTATACCGGATATCGACACGGTTCCCTATCTTATGCCTGAAATACCTCTGTACTTGTTCTTCTTGAAAACCCAATAAAATCTTTTGAAATAAAATAAATACAGTCTAGTGTATACATATATACACACAGCGTATTGAGTGTACACTATATATCAGTGCATTCAGGGGTGTACGGTACATAGCACACTACTTGTCGTGGTGTCTAAAAATATATACAGTCTAGTGTATACATATATACACACAGCGTATTGAGTGTACACTATAAATCAGTGCATTCGGGGGTGTACGGTACTGTGTACAGTGTAGTGCAGTGTTAAAAAAAATACCTATCATGTCAGGAAGGCCACAAAGAAGAGGCAGATGCTCCTAGGCCACTAAAAGAGGGCAAGCAGCTTCTGTGTCTTCAGTGAAAAGTGGTGGTGGCGAACATAGTGCATTCTCTGCAGGCGGGTCACGCTTGTCCTTTTTTTCTGCTGTTGCTATTAAGCCACAGCATGCAGAAGAGTTGGTGGAGTGGATAACAAAGCCGTCCTCATCCTCCTCATCCTCTGTCACCCAGTCTCGTACAAGTTTGCCTTCCAATGCATCTGGCAAAGTGGCCTATTTCACCGGATCCTTGTCCACAGTTAATCCTTCTGTAGCTCCACCATCATGCACGGATGATTCATCTGAGTTATTCAAACATAGACTTAAATTCTAAACAGCTGAACAAAACCACCACAAGGTGACAGAGTGGTGGCAAGGATTATATTAAAGTATGCCACATCCTAAAATTAATAGAAGTATTGGATTTGAAAAAATGGACTTTAACGGTATACTGGGTATAATATAAATATATAGACTTTATTTGTTACAAAAAATGGCACATAATTGCCCAAAAATAGACAAGGCGAGCATGGGGGCCTGTGTGTGGTACAGACATAAAATGTGATAACAATATCAGTCCCAGTATACATATAATGAAAAAATACAATAAACTCATACCTATAAAAATGTATAGAGCGCAAAACTAGTCGAGCAGAGTTGAGCAGGAATATTTTCCTGTCACAATATTTCCTTGATGGGATCCATATCAGCGTAACCATAATTACACTCTATGTTACTCCTTTGCTTTAGACTTGTTCATAAGTCAATATTCTTGATATATGGTGAATCCTGAGTTGCGTTTAAGACAGATATTCCTATCAATTTGTAGTATGGTTTAGTGGGTTCTTCCCTCTGGCTACCAACAACATACATGGTTGGTATACACAGGGAACCACAGTACTCCTCACCCCGTTTGGGGTAGTAGTTGACAAAGATATTAAAGATTATATACATGTTTTTTATGAAATTTTAAATGTCTTTTGTCTATTTTTGGGCAATTATGTGCCATTTTTTGTAACAAATAAAGTCTATATATTTATATTATACCCAGTATGCCGTTAAAGTCCATTTTTTCAAATCCAATACTTCTATTAATTTTAGGATGTGGCATACTTTAATATAATCCTTGCCACCACTCTGTCACCTTGTGGTGGTTTTGTTCAGCTGTTTAGAATTTAAGTCTAGTGACTATACTGGGTGAAGAGCCCATTTTTCCCTTTGCTATTTGTGGCCCACTTTGGACCACTAATTTATGGTGGCTTTATGTACCTATGATTCATGATATAAAAATTGGAACTATTTCTCATCCTATATTAGGAAGCCAATCAGGAGGAGATCCCACAGACAAGAGACTCCTCACGTCTTTGGAACCTGCAGGTGTGTTCGACAATGGACTTTGTGGGCGCTGCTTGGTCTGGTTACATGGCGGGTTTTCGGCCGGCGGATGCCCCCATCAGTCGAGGTGATACAGACATTAATCAATACTTTTCTAAAATGAGAAGACTTCTCAAAAAGAAGTCAAATTTGCATTGGCATATTGAGTTTTTCAGGTATTATATCACAGATGAAATCAACCCTTATGGGTTACGTATACAGGTATTTCCAACTATTCAACAGATACCCACAGATTTAAAAACCCAGTGGGAGTCCACGCTTACAAAATGCAGTGCTGATTTAATGACCCTCCTCATCAATCATTATGAAGATGAGATGAAAATCTTAGATCAGGATATTATAAACTTGGGCACTACATATTCCTCTATTCAAACATACGACCAATTTGAGGCTAAGTGGACTGACTTGAAAAACTATCTGGCCAAGCTCAATAAAGATATTATTCAAAAAAAGCAAAACAAATTTTCTAAAGATAAAAATGCATTCTCAGGAGGGTTTGCCTACCATTGGTCCTCACCCCGTCATGGTCGAGGTCCGATGCGGGGTAGAACACAGCACCCTAACTATCAGGGAGGCTCTGTTCCCCCAGAGTATGGGGTTGAATCCGACTCCTCCTTGTCTTCGACAGCCTCCCGCACTACCCGGGGTCAGTCATCATCTTCACAGGGATTCCCATCAGGTAACACACGTAAGAGAAATTATAACGACAGAGGTTATACCTCTCCACAAACATCGAAAAGACGTCCAAATCAATTTCCACCCTTAAACACTAATCCTACTCTGAGTCAGAGACATAATGGTCCTGATCCAGACACACATCTAGGTCACATTACTGCACAAGCACTACAGATAATGCAGAATCAGCCTTCTGTGAGATCTAAGACACAACAGACTAAAACCTCTTCACAACCTCACGTTAAAAACATTACATCTCCTAGTACACAATACACCCTGCCCACACCAACACATAATATACCCCAGTCTAGAAATCGCCAACCAGAAGGGGTTACACAAACTACACTAGACCCTCATCTGACACGTCTCACTAGCACTCCACCTTCATCCCCTTTGGATCCCTTGTCAGTAAACGTGAATCCCAACACGGACCAAGTACAGAACTAAGTGTCATAAATTTGACCCCCTATCAGTTTTCTTCAGACCAAATGGAAGTCCTAAAGCTTGGACTGAATTTCTGTCCCTCAATGAATATGAATAAGTATGAGACCATCAAGGATCTATACTTGTTCTCACGAAACTTGACTTATAAATATTTATTTGATAAAGATCGGATTAGAGGCGTTAAGGATAAGGAAATTACAGAACAAACTAGGCAATTCTCTATGGCAGAATGCAGAGCTCTACGAGACTTGATTCTGCTACTTGACGAAAATTCATCACAAACATCTTCTTATACACCTCAGGAGTCCCAGGGCCCAGCAGATAGATATGAGTCTATCTATCCTTTCAAATTTAAGAATAAGTCCCAACGTTTTCCTGACTTAACCACCAATACTAATATCTGGACATTCCTCACCGCTATGGTGAGTGATGTCAAGAGACTTAAAATCTCACATAATACCTCTAATTTAACACCTTCCCAAATGAGTGCTCTCCAGCTGTTAAAAAGAACCCCTGATATTGTGATCAAGAATTCAGATAAGGGGGGCAATGTGGTTATAATGACCCAGTCACAGTATGAACAGATGTGTATGGACATATTAAAAAACAAAGACTGGTACCGTCCCCTATCTGAATCCAAAATCATGGGGTTCATAAATGAATATAAAGTACTCATTTTAACGGCCTACCAAAAGGGAATAATTGACCAACATACTTACGAGTTTCTGAATATTAAAGAACCTAAGGAGGCAACTTTTTATGCGTTACCAAAGATTCATAAGAGGTTGGTCAATCCCCCAGGTAGACCTATTATTTCAGGGGTGGGTTCCCTATTGGAAAATGCCAGTGCCTTGGTGGATACTGCCTTATTACCGCATGTCCTGACACTGCCATCTTACATCAGGGACACCATGGACCTCCTTACTCGTATTGAGGGCATGGTGGTCCCACAGGGTTCCCTTCTCGTGACCTTAGATGTGGAGGCTCTGTACTCCAGCATCCCTCATGAGAAGGGAATTAGGGCTGCGCATATGTTTCTACGTGAGGTGGACCACAATCTCTGGAAATACGGTGATTTTGTGGTGATACTGTTGAGATTTATTCTCACACACAATTGGTTCTGCTTCATGAACACCCATTACCTCCAGTTACAGGGGGTGGCTATGGGGACCCGCTGTGCGCCCTCATATGCCAACCTGTATCTGGAGGGGTGGGAACGAGAAATACTGGCTGACGAACGACTTGGACCCTATATGGACCAAGCACTTATATGGTATCGTTATATAGACGATATATTTATGATCTGGACAGGAGAAAAGGAGGATCTAATGAGATTTGTTGATCAATTAAATATAAATAGTCATAACCTCAAGTTCACTCTGAATTTTCATACTCATATGGTCACCTTTCTTGACCTGTCTATCTGTCTATCTGTCGATCGGCAGGGTTGTATAGCCACGAGTCTCTTCCGCAAGGAGACATCAGGGAACACCATATTACATGCCACAAGTGCACATCCAGTGCATCTTAAACATAGCATTCCATGTGCTCAATATCTGCGCTTGCGTCGCAACTGTACGGATATCAATGATTTTATGGTTCAAGCTGCCTCCTTGCGGGAGAGACTCCGGGATAGGGGGTATAGTAAGTCACTATTAAAGAGGGCCTATCATAAGGCAGTAATACAGGATCGGCAACAGTTAATTTATAAAACAAATTCCACCGTTCATACCAAATCCAAATCAACAGTCAAATTGATCACCAAATTCTGTTCACAACATACTCAATTACGTCAAGTATTGAACAGGCATTGGCATCTTCTAACTGAGGACCCCACCCTAATGAAATATCTAAAATCTGATCCCAAGATTGTCTATCGTAGGAATACCTCCCTTAGGGATCAGCTTACCCATAGCTACTACAATCCAAAACGTACTTGTATACGGACCCAGGGGGGACTGACACCATGTGGGGCCTGTGATGTGTGTCCCTGGATATGGGAGGACACGCATTACAGGTTACCAAATGGAGAAAGTTTTCGTCCCAAGTTTCAGGCCGATTGCAGCACACAGGGTGTAGTATATTTGATGCTATGCCAATGCGGAGCCTTTTATGTTGGCAAAACTAGGCGACAATTACGACAAAGGATTGGGGATCATATTTATTACTCAGGTAATGGTAAAATGATTACCCCTGTAAGTCGACATTTAGATTTATACCATAGGTTTGACACACGTGTTGTGAAATTTATGGTTTTGGAAACAATACCAGCAAACCCTAGGGGTGGCCCCTGGGATAAGATTATTCTCCAAAGAGAAACTCTATGGATTGAACGCCTGGAGGCCACCAAGGCCCCAGGCCTGAATGAGGTCCTAACCTATAAACCTTTTCTATGATAGAGTTTTATAGTTCCTTTGGCTCTTAGTATTGATGAGACTCATTTCTGTATGCTTAGGGGTTTGGGGGTGAGATTCTCCCTTTTAATCTAATGGGGATTGTAAGTGGGAATTATGAGAGAGGCCTTAGGTCTCTATGTCCCTTTGGACCATGGTATTCCACCCCTAACTGTAATTATATGTATTGAGTATGTCTGTGTCACTCTCGACTCCTATGGCTCTCCGGGTACCATGATGGTTGGCATTGGGGGGGGGGCGGCCACCCGCAGTGTTGCTATTAGCCTGGTTTGCCCACTCTTATGACCATTGTAATTGTAACACACCTAAAAAACTATTGGTATCATATAGTTCTGTTCCAAATCTATATGGGGACGAAGTCCCATAATATAGATTGAATGTAATAAACTAAATATAATTTCTTAACCTCTTTTGTATACCATAAATAGGTTTGGCTCCTTGGATGAGATATTGGTTCCAATTTTGAATAAGTGAAACTAAATAATACAAGGTAGTACTGTATATTATGTTCAAATTGCTTTCATTGCATTTATATATACTTATTTCCCCTTGTGGTGATGTTTGGAGACTTTATTGGTGGGCACTAGAGTCATCAACCTCATTCCTTCTGTTCCCCCTGGCGTTTGGCAGTGTTCCTAGCGCGGCGTGTTCGTGTGAGACGCCATTGATTGGGACCGTGTGTAGCCTATTTAAAGGTGGGTCCATTATGGCTAACACCACAAGGAAGTGGTGTTCGAGGAGAGGAGCTGGCATACACATATTGTTCTTACTAGGTAAGCACTGTTTTTAGATGGTCTGTCCTCCCAACATAACATATATATATACACCGCAACGCTTTAAAGGTGTACGCTGATCAATTCCATTGACAGTAACTTTCTTCTATACAGCCCTGAGGACCTGGATCTAGCTTCAAGTACGGATCAGTTTCCTTGTGGGTTATATATTGGCAGTGTATTCCTGTCATGACATACCCCATGGGCTCCTCTAAGGCTATACTATCCTCCCACCTCTGAATATACCAGTTATACTATACATAGAGAGATTGACCTCCCTGGAAAGATCCTTTGAGACAACATCTCTATAGGTATGTTTCAGTTATACAGAGAACTGTTGCGGACCTATGAGTTTATTGTATTTTTTCATTATATGTATACTGGGACTGATATTGTTATCACATTTTATGTCTGTACCGCACACAGGCCCCCATGCTCGCCTGACGCGGCTGTGGGCCATTGCGGGAGCGGTAGGGCCGATCGCGGAGGGGGATCGGGAGGAAGAGGGGTGCTATATCATCCCTGTGTGGGGCGGTCCCTCAGACCCTACACGGGTTGATTCACCAACGTCTCCAAGCATAATTCCACAATATATGTATTATATGATGTAAGTGATGGTCACTGAATATATTTGTTACAATGTAATGTTTATTCATTGTAGAATAGTGGATTGTACCATATATTTGTGTCTTATGTATGTATTTTTCTGTCTTTTACCAGAACAATACTCCTTTCAGCTCCAGATGAAGCGCCAAATGTATAGAGCGCGAAACTAGTCGAGCAGAGTTGAGCAGGAATATTTTCCTGTCACAATATTTCCTTGATGGGATCCATATCAGCGTAACCATAATTACACTCTATGTTACTCCTTTGCTTTAGACTTGTTCATAAGTCAATATTCTTGATATATGGTGAATCCTGAGTTGCGTTTAAGACAGATATTCCTAACAATTTGTAGTATGGTTTAGTGGGTTCTTCCCTCTGGCTACCAACAACATACATGGTTGGTATACACAGGGAACCACAGTACTCCTCACCCCGTTTGGGGTAGTAGTTGACAAAGATACTATATTAAAGATTATATACATGTTTTTTATGAAATTTTAAATGTCTTTTGTCTATTTTTGGGCAATTATGTGCCATTTTTTGTAACAAATAAAGTCTATATATTTATATTATACCCAGTATGCCGTTAAAGTCCATTTTTTCAAATCCAATACTTCTGTTATTCAAACATAGTATCTGTTACATGCTGATGGAGGATGTGCAGAAGTTTGAAGGCTCCGATGTTGGTTCCCAGGTTGAGGAAGGGAGTAGCGTGAACCTAGAGACAGGGGGTGCCACAAAAGAACAAGAAACTAGCAGTCATGTTCCCCCAGCTGCAGCATACTGCCGAGTTTGCTCCAGTGACAAGGAGGGAGGGGATGATGAGCACACAAAATGTGCTTGGGTGCTTGAGTGAAGAGAGGATTTCTTTGGTGTGGGCATTTTTAAGCACATGTGCAGTAGATCTCACCGTTGCCATTTGCAATCTATGTCTTAAGCGGGTCAAGCGCGGCCAGGACTCCAGCCGCTTGGGCACTACTGACTTGACAAGACATATGATGACCAGCCATGCAGTCCATTGGCAAGAGTACATGAAAACCCACATCAGAAAACAAGACGGACTTCTCCTTGCTCCTCATCTGGGATCTCAGCCCCTACTATACCTGCAGTCCTCTCCAAAATCTGCACTCAGAGGAATGAAGGTGTAACAATGCGATCCACAACTAGTACTTGCAGCCAACCCGCTAGCAGTACACCACAAGGTGAATTCAGCAGGCAAATATCCCTACCCCAGTTGCTGAACCGTAAAAATAAATACTCTCCCAGCCATCCACATGCTCAGCGTCTTAATGCTAGCTTGACCAAATTGCTAGCACTCCAACTGCTGCCTTTTCAGCTGGTAGACTCTGCCCCCTTTCGTGAATTTGAGGAATGTGCTGTCCCACAGTGGCAGGTTCCCAAAAGACATTTCTTTTCACGTAAGGCCATTCCAGCTCTCTACCGTCATGTGGAAGGCAATGTTTTGGCCTCATTGAACAGTGCGGTCAGCAGCAGGGTTCATATTACAGCTGACTCATGGTCCAGCAGGAATGGTCAGCGACGTTATCTTTCCTTCGTGGCGCACTGGGTAAATCTGCTGGCAGCTGGGAAGTATGCAGGACAGGGTTCCGTTTTGGAAATAATTCCACCACCATACCTCCAAAAAGCTGGTGGTGATTTTGCCACATCTGCCTCCTCCACCCCTCCTCTTCTTCTACCTCTGTGGCCTCTTCCGCAGAATTGTCCTCTGAACCTGCAGTGCTCCCTAAGCATTCAAGGGTTTATGCAAGCAGTCAGGCTAAAAGATGCAATGCCATGCAGTGCTTGAGTTAGTCTGTCTTGGGGACAGGAGCCACACTGGGGAAGAGATTCTTTCAGCTCTGCGGGGGAAGGCTCAGAGGTGGTTGACGCCAAGGCAGCCTGAGCCAGGAATGGTTGTATGTGACAATGGCACCAACCTTCTCTCTGCCCACTGACTGGGACAATTGACACATATTCCATGCTTGGCACACGTCTTGAATTTGACAATGTATTACTTCTTGACCAGGTACCCAGGCTTACCAGATATCCTGAGGCAGGCCAGAAAAATCTGTGGTCATTTCCGGCTTTTATTCAATGCCAATGCCCGGCTGGCTGACATCCAGCGGGAATTCAACCTGCCCAACAACTGCCCCATTTGTGACATGCCCACCAGCTGGAACTCAACATTGGCAATGCTGCAGCGGCTGCACACACAACAGAGGGCCATCAATGAGTACCTCTGTGAGCATGGCACCAGGACAGGCTCGGATGAGCTTGGCTTTTTTTTGCCCCGTCAGTGGCTAATGATCAAGGATGCACGCACTGTCCTGTCACCATTTGAGGAGGCCACAAGGATGGTGAGCAGCGACAATGCATGCATCAGTGACAATGTCCCACTAATATTCCTTTTGGAGCACATGATTCGTGGAATCATGGACAGGGCACTTGAGTCAGAATAGACGGAGAAAGAGGAGGACTTCCTTTCCTCTCAAGGCCCCCTTTATGCAGAGAGCATTCCTGCAGAGCCACCAAACACACAGGAGGAGGAGGAGGAGGATTGTGTCAGTATGGATGTGGAGTATAATACATAGCAGTCTTTAAGGGATCATAGTTTTCAGGTCCTAGAAACCCAAGGAGTTGTACGTGGCTGGGAGGAGGTAGTTCCTGATAATGTCATCCTCAGTGACCCAGAGGACACTCATGCCTCCTCAAACTTACGCTGCATAGGCTCTATGATTCTGAAAAGCCTGCGAAAAGACCCTAGGATTCGTGGTATCAAGAAGAGGGATAATTACTGGCTGGCAACCTTTCTTTATCCACGTTATGAGGGTAAAGTTGCAGAACTCATCCTGCCTGTGCAGAGAGTGCAGAGGATGAAACATCTTCAGGATACCTTGAAGAAAAGTTTGTGCAACGCCTTTCCAGACCCTGGGAGGTTACCATGTCCTGCTGCTGGTCCTGGACAATGTGTTTCTGAAGCTTTGGTTGTCAGAGGCAGAGTGGTGGAGAAGGTGGCCGGCTGAGCGAAACATTTTTCAGTCCTCAGCACCCAGGCCGGATAGGTTCAAGCAACCATTATCAGCGTCTGCATTATATGGTGCAATAATTTATAGGGGCAAGAGCAGACTTGGAGACCTTTCCAACTAAGCATCCACTTAGTTACTGGGTCTTGAGGATGGACCACTGGCCGGAACTTGCTCAGTATGCAATTGAGCTACTGGCCTGTCCTGCATCGAGCGTGCTTTCTGAACGGACATTCAGTGCTGCTGGAAGGTTCATAACCGATCAAAGAGTGTGCCTGTCCACAGACTCGGTTGACAGGTTCACATGTATAAAAATGAATCAGTCCTGGATCAGCAGCTATCAAGCCCCTGATGCTGATGCAACTGATTAAATTTGCTAGGGATCTGGAATCTGTTGAAAACTTCCACTGCTCCTATTCCTCCTGTCCGTAATCTAGAACAATATTTTGTATTTAGGGCACCACCAACACCCAATGCCCAATTTTTCTGCACCTGGTTTACAGGGGCATGCCATAACAAATTTTAAACTAATTTAAAACAACAGGGCTCGTTCCTGCATCCAACAAGAGCAACTGCAAGGGGTTACAGTGTTCTGGCACCGCCAGCACCCAAGGCCCAAGTTTTCGCCACCTCTTTGACTGGGGGCTTTCTTCACAATTTTTAAATTTTCAACATCAGGCCCTGTTCCTCCATCAAACAAGAGTAACTGCAAGGGGTTACAGCGTTCTAGCACTGGGGTATTTCGTCACAATTTTTAAACTAATTTACATCAGGTCCTGTTACTCCATCCAACAAGAGTAACTGCAAGGGTTCTCGCCCCCCCCCCCATCCTAACTTGCTAGGGCTGCATGCTTGTATAAGGGTCTGGTTTGGATTTTAGGGGGACACCCACATCAAATTTTTCTCAACAATTTTTTTTATATTGCCAGGAGCCGGCAATACATTACATCCATGATTTTAAATGACAATTTTTCCTATGGAAATGTCATTTTGCTCTGGCTATGTTCTATACCTCACAGAGATTCACCCGTTTACAGACAGACTAAGGACACCCCCCAGGCACAATATTTAAAGGAATTTTTCATTTTTTTTTACTTTAAGCATTATTAAAATCACTGATCCTGAAAAAACAATTGATTTAAAAAAGTTTTTTTTACACTTTCCAGGGCAATAACATTGCATATAAGCCTTTAAAATTAGCACTTTTGATTTTTCATGTTCGGGTCCCATAGACTTTAACGGTTTTGAATGTTCATGCAAACTTTTTGCCTGTTTGCATGTTCTGGTGCGAACCGAAACTGGGGGTGTTCGGCTCATCCCTATTAAATACTCTTCAAATTCCTTCCATGCCTTGGACTCATCCAATCTGGTAAAGCGGGAGTTGCATGCTCATAGGGAATACATCCCACCTGTAGGCAGCCTCCTCTGTATTTGGCCCTCATGGAAGGTATATCACACTTAAATGCACCCTAGCAGGCAATCCCTTAACATTGCCGAATATCTATGCACCACGTTCTGGTTGAATCCAATTTTTTACCCTAACATTAAATAAATTGCTGCAACAATCCAGTCTACTCAATATAGTAGGGGGCGATTTCAACCTAGTCATGTTCTCCTACAGAGATAGACAATCACTACTACTACTCGGTGGACTACTATCTAAAAGCCTTATTATAGGAGAAAACTACCTTTTCAACACCTGGTGGGTTAAACACCCTGTACATAGACAGTACTGCTTTTATTCCCATAGTATGCTCATCGATCATACTCCAGATTAGACCACTTTTTGTGTCTGCTCCTGAGTTAAGAAATGTAACTTCCTCAGAAATATATATCCTATAGCATGGTCTGATCATACAGCCATTAGTTATGAGTATGAACCCTAGAACAGGAGTCCCCAACCTTTTTGGCACCGGGGACCAGCTGCTTGGAAGAAAATTGTGCCAAGGCCTAAGGATGGTGGGGGGGGGGGGTAGCATAGGGGTAAGCAATTTTTTGCATGCAATCTGTCGAGGCAATAGCTGGTGTTGGCACTTCAATCATCCAAGCACCATGGTTGATATGGTGTCTGGATGATTGAAGCAAATTATTTCTATTTTTACATAATAATATAAAATGAAATAGTTCAACTCACTATAATGCAGAATCAGTGCGATCCCTGAGCGTTTCACTTGCCACTGTCACCTGCCATCAGATGCAGAATGTCACTTGTCATGTAGCCTGCCACCAGATGTGGAATGTCACTTGCCATGTCCCCTTCCACCAGGTGTGGATTGTCACCTGCCCCGTCACCTGCCTACAGATGCAGCTTACTTTCCACCAGATGTAGATTGTCACATCACCTGCCACCAAATGCGGATTGTCACTTGCCACATCACCTGCCACCAGATGTGGATTGTCACCTGCCATATTGCCTGCCACCAGATAAGAAATGTCACCTGCCATGTCCAATGCCACCAGATGCAGATTGTCACTTGCCATGCTGCCTGCCACCAGATGTAGTTTATCACTTGCCATGCTGCCTGCCAGCAGATGCAGATTGTCACTTGTCACACTGCCTCCCACCAGATGAGGAATGTCACTTACCATGCTGCCTGCCACTAAATGCAGATTGTCATTTGCTATGCTGCCTGCCACTAAATGCAGATAGTCACTAGCCACACTGCCTGCCACCAGATGCAGTTTGTCACTTGCCAAGCTGCCTGCCACCAGATGAGGAATGTCACTGCATTGGTGGCAGCACTGGTTCATTTAGCACAGAGGCAGGCCTCTGTGCAGTGTTTGCTTCTGAGTGAGGGCAGGAGAGAGCTGATGCAGGACAGGCAATGAGAAATGATGTCATCTCTCTGCTCCCCACCGCACCTTTGACATTGAAGAGGCCCACGCTGTAAGGGCAGAAGAGTGGTGAAGCAGGGTGGGGGGAGTGAGATGATGTCCTCTTGTCATGATGTTATAGCCCGGTAGTGGGCAGCAGGCTGGTGGTTGGGGACCCTAGAACATGTAATTAGAGGTTATATCATGGTCTGGAGCAGGCTCGGAGGCCAGTAGCTGTAGTAGTGGAGCAGATATTCACGCAGGTCCCCTGGTTGATGACACGGGTTCACCTGAGGTGCGGGGTCTAAGTACCAACCGGTATTCACCAGCGCTCTTGATGGTGGAGATAGACTTTGCTGCGTGTTAATACCAGGTCGTAGCCCTCAGGATAGTCCCACCAGGAGGTGATAAAGCCGGGGTCCAGTAGCAGATCCAGCAGGTAAGGATCAAGGGGAAGTGTAGTCTAGAAACAAGCCAAATGCCAGTAACGGATGGTTTGCAGGTTGGGATCAAGCAAAAGCGTAGTCAAGGAACAAGCCAAATGTCGGTAATGGATGGTTGCGAAGCTATGATCAGCAGCAGAGGAAGCAAAATCAAGATACTGGCTGGTGAAGGCACAATATTCTGGCAAAGAGGAAGTGCAGAGTCATGGCTTATTTCAGGAAGTTCATGGGAGGGGAAAAGAGATCAAGGTTCACGGCACACAAGATTCAAGACAATATCCTTCAAGAATTTGTCTAAGGAGCTATCCAGCGCTCCAGGTGGCGCAGCAAGTAGAGACATTGCCAGAGGTTGCAGGTTCAAGCCCAGGTCCTAACAGATTAAATGATTCACTGTTCATGCACCCTAAAACAGAAGCTAGGTTATGCACTTCTTTGGTGAATTTTTTTCAGCTAAACACTGGTATAGTGCGTCAGTGCATGAAATGCTATCAGAACACTGGTACCCTATACCACATCCATTGGCAATGCCCATTTATACAGCCCTTTTTAGAGTCTATACTACAATTATTGAAAAAGGTTTTGTATGTAACATTGCCCATAGACCCCATTCTGTGTCTTCTTGGTTTGTTCTTCCCAGTCATTACCAAAACTTCAAAAAAATTAGCAAATCATATCTTGATGGCTGCTTGAAGACTGACACTGACTCACTGGAGGTATGCTACACCCCCATCTCAGGCAGCACATTTGGAAGCTATCTCCATGGTAGAATTATTCACTCTTTGGTTTCCAAAACAACTTTGTACTCTTTATTACATCTAATTCTCCATAGCCATATCATTTTTTAACTGTCTGGTCCACACCCCCCTCATCCTCCATGGTTTTAACCCATGCCCACCCTTGTACTATAACCTTTGTAATGGGATTTAACATGTCTCCCTACCTGGTAGTATGCTTTCAACTCAATATTCAGGACATGCAATATACTGTGATTTTTACCTTGTTCATGTCATGTCATCAACCTACAGTACACTTTATTATGCTTTCAGAATTATTTTATTGTCATGGTACAACTATATTCACTTGTTATAATTTTGCTTTGTAAAACTGCAAAATATAATAAAAAATTACAATAAAAAATCTAACAAAATTCACTAATCTGCCACTGAATTACACATATAGCAAATAAATATATATATAAATGCAGCGCCTGTAACGTGAAAAAACAGTCTTTCAGAAGATAAAGATGATCTGCTCAAGAAGAAAATCGGACATAAATAATTCTTCAGTCGTGG
>BLSH010379960.1:7018-33377 GCA_018402905.1 Glandirana rugosa
TATAGTCAAAATTTTGTCGGACGACAACAAAGGGGGACCTACACGACTACACCATCCCTTCCCTGCACAAACAAGTCGGGGACAAGATCAAGTGTGCACTGCGCAACCCCATCTGTGGCAAGGTCCACATAACCACTGATACATGGACCAGTAAGCACGGGCAGGGACACTATATCTCGCTAACTGCACACTGGGCAAATGTAGTGGCGGGTGGGCCTGAGTCGGCTAGCCATTTGGCGCATGTCCTTCCACCACCGAGGATTGCAGGGCATTTCTCTTTGCCTCCTGTTGCCTCCTCCTCCTACTGTGCTTCCTCCTCCTTGACCACCCACTCATCCGCTCAGCATAACACCTTCACCACCAACATCAGCACATCCAGGGGGAAACAACAGCAGGCTGTTTTAAAACTGATATGTTTGGGGGATAAACCCCACACTGCGCAGGAGCTGTGGACGGGCATTGAACAACAAACCAACGAGTGGTTGTTGCCACTGAGCCTCCAGCTCGGCCTGGTGGTGTGCGACAATGGCCAAAATCTCGTATCAGCTCTGGGCCAAGCCCGTTTAAGGCACATCCCTTGCCTGGCGCATGTGCTGAATTTGGTGGTACAGAATTTTCTAAAAAAACTACCCGGATATGTCAGAGCTGCTGCATAAAGTGAGGGCCATCTGTGCGCACTTTCGGCGTTCTCACCCTGCTGCTGCTCGCCTGTCTGCGCTGCAGCGGAACTTCGGCCTTCCCGCTCACCGCCTCATATGCGACGTGCCCACAAGGTGGAACTCCACCTTGCACATGCTGGAGAGACTGTGCGAGCAGCAGCAGGCAATAGTGGAGTTTCAGCTGCAGCACGCACGGGTCAGTCACTCTGCGAAACAGCAACACTTCACCACCAACGAGTGGGCCTCCATATGAGACCTGTGTACCGTATTGCGGTGTTTTGAGTACTCCACCAACATGGCCAGTGCCGATGACGCTGTTCTCAGCGCTACTATACCACTTCTATGTCTCCTTGAAAAAACACTTCGGGCCATGATGGAAGAGGAAGTGGCACAGGAGGATGAGGAGGAGGAAGAGGGGTCATTTCCACGGTTATCAGGCCAGTCATTAGCAAGTGGCTCGGAGGGTGGGTTCCTGCACCAGCATAGGCCAGGTCAAAAATATTCAAGCCAGGGCACAGTTCTGGAAGACGAGGAAGATGAGGAGGAGGAGGAGGAGGAGGAGGAATTGCAGCAGGGTGGCACCCAACACAACTCATGGGCATCACTGCAGCGTGGCTGGGGGGATACAGATGATATACCTCCCACAGAGGACAGCTTGTCTTTGCCTGTGGGCAGCCTGGCACACATGGCCGACTACATGCTGCAGTGCCTGCGCAACGACAGCCGAGTTGCCCACATTGTAACTTCTTCTGATTACTGGGTGGCCACCCTGCTGGATCCCCGTTACAAGGACAACGTGCCTTCCTTAAATCCCTCACTGGAGCGTGTGAGGAAGATGCGTGACTACAAGCGCACACTGGTAGAGGCGCTGCTGAGGGCATTCCCAAATGACACCGGGGACTCAGCGGAAGCACAAGGCGAAGGCAGAGGAGGAGGAAGAGGCCACCATCGCAGCTGTGCCACCGCCAGCACCTCAGAAGGCAGGGTTAGCATGGCTGAAATGTGGCAAAGCTTTGTCAGCAGCCCGCCACAACAAACAGCACCACCGTCCGATAGACAACGTCTTAGCAGGAGGCAGCATTTCAGCAACATGGTGCAAGAGTATGTGTGCACACGCCTACACGTACTGACTGATGGGTCTGCCCCATTCAACTTCTGGGTCTCCAAATTGGCCACATGGCCTGAGCTTGCCCTTTATGCCTTGGAGGGGCTGGCCTGCCCTGCAGCCAGTGTATTGTCGGAACGTGTGTTTACCACGGCAGGGGGCGTTATCACAAACAAGCGCAGCCGTTTGTCCACAGCCAATGTGGACAAGCTAACCTTTATTAAAATGAATCAGGCATGGATCCCACAAGACTTGTCTGTACTTTGTGCAGAATAAACATTTAGACCGGACTCACACAGCCATTCATATACTTGTTTTTTTGAATAGGCCTCAATATTTTGGGGGCTACCCCAATTATAAACAAACAAACCAAAAAAAAAAAAATACCATGTTGGCTACCTCTTCCTACTCCTCTACCACCGCCACTTCCACCTACACTGCCATGGTCGCGGCCTAGTCAACCTCTAGGCTCCTACTCCACATCCACCCCCCCCTTCCCATTTTTTTATTTGATTTTAATTTATTTTCCCTATCCCCATTTTTTTGTAGGACACTTGCCCTACTCTTAACCCCATTTTACTTCCTTTTGCAGCCCTCTAGCACTTGCCAGGACATTGTTACAGCCATTTTTGTGCCTAAAAGTTTGGGTCATCATTGACTTCAATGGGGTTCGGTGTCTGGGATAACATTCGGGCAACGTTCGTTGCCGAACCCGGACTTTTTCCCAAAGTTCGTATGGACACTCCAAACCCGAACGTCTAGGTGTTCGCTCAAATCTAGTGGTGACATATCTACTCCATAGGTTGTTATACCGATATACTCCACAATTTGCATACTATTAATTTTTTTAAATATTATTGAAATTGGGGTCTCAGAGCCTATTACCTTTAAATTAGCGCGACCTTTCTTTGCTAATAATGGATCCTTAGTGCCACTGGTTCCCGCAAAGTGTCATAAATGTTAGTCAGTGTCCCATTGGCCGCCGCATTGTCGCAATCCTGCTATAAGTCGCTGACCATTAACAGTATAAAAATAATCCATAAAAATCCAAAAATCTATGCGATAGTTTGTAGATGCTATCAATCAATATACACTTATTGGTATTTTTTTTTTTACCAAAAACATGCAGCAGAATATATATTGGCCTAAATTTATGAAGAAATTTGATTTTTTAAAAATGTTTTATTGGATGTGTTTTATAGCAGAAAGTAAAAAATATTTTTTTTTTTTCAAAATTTGTCGTTTTGTTTTTATAGCGCAAATATTAAAAAGCCTTAGAAGTGATCAAATAGCAGCAAAAGAAATCTCTATTTGTGAGATAAAAAGGCCATACGTTTTATTTATTGACGACCGCGCAATTATCAGTTAAAATAACGCGGTGCTGTAAGGTGGCCACCTCATCCCTGTAATCCAGGACACATAGGAATTACAACGGTTGTTCTGGGGCTGATTAAGGTGGTAATTAAATGCACTCGGTGCCTCATCTGCATTAAATCAGCCTCAGAACAACCGGTGTAATTCATGTGTGTCCTGGATTAAAGGGATAATGTGGCAACCCTAGCTGTATCGCAAAAATGGCCTGGCCATGAAGGGGGGTAAATCTTCCAGGGGTGAAGTGGTTGGGAGGGATTCTACCTTCATTATGAACAGAAATGATGCAGCAGATGTAATAAGGTGATGTGATGTAAATGTGGCAGAGATGTCATTTTACTGTACAGGAGGTGAAGGGATGGGAAGGCATTTCTCTACATGGGAACATACAAATGGCTGTATGCTGCTATGGCCCCACATTACTATCTCTATACATTGTACAGCAAACAGTGGGCGATAGGACTGAGGAGGCGGGGCCAGCTCTACAACATGATAGGCTGATAGCATTCAGGATATAGGAACAAGTGGGCGGTGCCAATTCACACGACCATTAGAGATACTGAGCGAGGCGTTATCTGATTTAGGGGGCGGAGCCTACTCGAGACCGATAGATGGAGAGCCAATCAAGTACGAGCGCGCGGCGAGAGGGCATTAACTTCGTGCGTCCCTCAGAGGCGATGGACCAGCTAGGGGAGGAGCACGATTCCGCTGTTCTCCGTCCCACCCACCTTCATGTCTTCCTATAGCATCACAGCTAAGTGGAAAGGGGGCGGTGATTGTCACTAGGAATGTAGATGGAGGGGGCATTTCCTGAAGCCGAGTCGGCCATTTTTATTAAGGCATCAGCTTATAATAGAGCAGATAGGAGAATCATGAAAAATCCAGATTACACCATAGAAGAGCAATAATTGTGTAATCGTGTTAGTCCGTGTCAGTAGGTGATAACATCACACCATTTTCTCTATATATTTTACAGCCAAGGGTGGACGAAAGGAGGCGCGTGCGTTTGCACTTGATTGGCTGAGCGGACAGCGGACGAAACGTTAATGTGTTTCTATAGCAACGCATCCCACCCCTTGGGGGGGTGCGGAGACGGTTGCTATGGAATTCAGGGGGGCGGACACTTTTAGCAAAATTTACTATGGGCGATTTGGGGGGAGGGGTGGGAAGCTTGCCGGGGCCAAGTCGGCCATTTTATGTAGGGGATCAGAGGATATCGGAGGCGGAGTGGGTGTCAAACACTAGAAAATCCAGACAACACTCATGTCATTGTGGAATGGTATAAGTGATATTGTGCAATCCCTTTAAGATGCTTAATGTGCAACGCGGATCCAAATAAATAAATGTGTAAATTATATACATACATCAGAGGCGGGCGCAGGTGGTGTTACAGGTGTGCCTGGGCACACCCTAATCACTCTGTGCAGTGCCGACTTCCCCTATTGCCTGGGCAGTGTCATCCCTACGCAGTGCTGCTGGCTTCCCTCCTCTTCTCCCCTCTCCCCTGGGCTGCTGTAGGGGATGTTTCAGGGTGGAGTGGAGAGGGTGCGTTCAATATGTCATTTTCCAGCACAGAGTGAACACACTCGCTCACTCACTGTGTTTATTCACAAACTGAAACTATTTTTCCCACACTAGAATCGCATGGCATGGGTGTTCTCACTGCGATCTGACTCATGTGCGAGTGCTAGGGTTGCCACCTCATCCCTTTAAACTTGAACACATATGAATTACACAGGTTGTTCTGAGGCTGACTGAATGCAGTTAAGGCACCAAGTGAGTTTAATTACCACCTTAATCAGCCACAGAACCTGTGTAATTCATATGTGTTCGTGTTTAAAGGGATGAGGTGGAAACTCTAGTGAGTGCACAGTTGGCACTGCGATCTGTGAAGAAAACTGGGGGTGACATTAACTTTATAATGACACCCGCCAGGGGTTGGCAGAAGCCAGTGTGAACTGCTGGCGGGAGTGATGCCATGCGGGAACTGGCTGTATAATCGTGCCAGTTCCCGTATCACACAAGTCTGAACCAGGGCTAATAACAGTAGTTAGCGCCTTGGTTAAATCCAAACATCAGATACAGGACACCTTTCCCTTTAATGGTCTCTCCTCAACACTTTGTTAAGAACAAGCTTCAGACTAATTATCTTGTTCAATTACATACTACCTCAGGGCCGGCTCTACCACTAGGTAGGTGGCACTGCTGCCCAGGTGCCAGACTGCTGTTGATCCGTCACTGCTCTGCATCGATCACTCATGTCACTGGAGAGCCGCGGCTGGCAGCACACCAGGGCTGTAAAATGTGCCTGCTGTGAACAGTGAAGACATCCCTTCCCACCGGGCAAATTGTTTCTGCACAGAGTGTGGGGGGCGGAATATATATTCTTCTACATATTTTTGATTAAAAAAAACGCAATCGCCGTATATTGATTGATTTGTGCAAAAGTTATGTTTACAAACCATGAGAATTAATTCATGGCATTTTTATTATTATTATTTTCTATTTCGTTCATTGACGGATGCAGCCTCTTAACCTTGACATGTGGGGTATGCACCTTTTACCAGGAGTAGACTAGGCAGAACATAGTTCAGACAAAAAGCAAGCTAGCCCCTCCCAGGGGGCAGTCCTCACTCTGCATAACCCCCTCCGCCCTGCTAGTACTTCAGTTTTATTCTGCCTAGTGCAAGGAGTGGACCTGGCTCCCTGCTGGGATCTGCGGTTCCCCAATTTTTTTGTTTTTCTCAAGCTATCTGATGAAGAATGCAATCAAGCAGCTGGCTGGGTGACAGGCTGGAGATCTTTAGGTCCAGGTAGTCTCCCCAGCGCGGCCGACGGATACGAGCCATCCCTTAGCTGCTTGCGGGGTCGGCTGCATCGGGCCCCGTTCTGTGCGGGGCGGCTGGTGGGTTAAACAGTGACCGGGCTGCGGCTCGCGTCGAGGTGTCGCACGGCCGGCAGCTCCCTCCCCACCTGTAGGGGCGGCAGGTCTGTCTCGTGTGGCTACCCGCTGCGCCCGTCTGGAAGGGTGAGTATGCTTCCCCCCGGGGGTGCGGAGGGGGGGGCTCCCCCGCCACATCCTGCCGCTTTTCCGCCTCAGTTGCTGCTGCTCTGGGTCCCCTGGCCCTGCGGAGACCACTGCCATTTTTTCGGGGCCGCCCGCCATTTTGCCAGAGTCGTGGCCATTTTGTGGTGGTTTTTGGCCTCTAGTGTTTGCTTGGCGGCCATTTTTGGTTGGTCTCCTGATGGGCAAATAGTATGTGCTTTGACGCCGTTTCCTCATTCTGGACTGCGTGGTCGACACGTGTGGGGGAGCTCTCAGCAGCAGCAGTGGAGGCAGAGTGGCAGACTTCACCAAGTATAGCTGGCTTCTCTCTGGGGTGCTGGTAGCGGCGCAGTGCGAGTCCTCCTGTGCATTTCCGGACTGCTGTGCGGGGGCAATTGAGGGGTGGCATGTAGGCCTCACTAGTGTCCGGGGGGTTAGCGCAATGGCAGCTGAACCGGGCATGTCTGTTCCGGAAGTCTCCGCAGAGGCTCCAGCGGCGCTGGGACCTGTAGTCCCACTGGACAAACTGACTTCAATTATGGAGGAGTTTCTTGCCCGGGTGGAACTGGTCCTAGGGTTGCCACATCATCCCTTTAATCCAGGACACATATGAATTACACAGGCTCTGAGGCTAATTCATTGCAGATAAGGCACCAAGTGAGTTTAATTACCACCTTAATCAGCCACAGAACCTGAGTAATTCATATGTGTCCTGGATTAAAGGGATGATGTGGCAACCCTAACCGGTCCGTGGTAGGGGGTTGCGAAAAAGCGTCCACCCCCTCCCCCATCCTCTGAGGAGGATTCGGAGCTGGAAGGGGGTTATGTGATCGCTGGGACCCCCGTGGATCTGTCAGAAGGGGAATTGGACCCTTCTGATGGTGAGGATGAGCAGGGGGCCACCGTAGCGCGGGAAAAGGCGTTGTGGGCTCCCTGGTGGCTGCCATCCGCGAGACGCTGCATTTGGGCCAAGCCGGGATGTCGCAGGAGGCGGCTTACGCCTTTGGGTCCCATAGGCCGGCTCAGGCCCCTAAGGTTTTCCCTTATGTGCCATATTTTGACCAGTTTGTCTATAGGGAATGGCAGCGTCCTCAGAATTCCTTCGCATTAGCAAAACGATTTTCTGTGCGCTATCCTTTTAAGGATAGCTTGTTGCAGAAGTGGGCATCCCCTGTGGTAGACCCGCTGGTGGCCCGCCTGAACAAGGCTACCACTATTCCGATGGAGGGTTCTCCATCATTTAAAAATCCAGCCGACAGGCGGACAGAGGCGGTGTCCAAGGCTATGTTCCTGGTGGCGGGGGCGGCCATGTGGCCGGTGCTGGCGTCAGCAATGGTGGCGCATACGCTCACGGAGTGGGCGACTGTTGCGAATGTTGCGATCATCATTAGACGGCTGCTGTGGCTAAGGTGCTGGTCAGGCGACCATGCGTTGAAGAAAGGCCTCACGGACCTGCCGTTTCAGGGCGGTCGGCTGTTTGGGACTTCCCTGGATGAGATCATTAAGGATTTCACTGGGGGGGGGGAGTATTTTTCTTCCGGAACCCAAGCGGCGGGAGCAACGCCGAAAACAGGGCCCCTCTTTTTCTGCTCAGAAGCATTTGTTTTGTGCGCCTGGTGAAGCGGGCGCGGATAATCGGTACGGCAAGACTGCCGCAGGGAGTAAGAAGCGTCCGTAGCAGCGCAAGTCCGGGAAGGCGGAGGAGAAGCCTGCCTCCGCATGATGGGTTGCCCCCGCCCGACGTTGGGGGGTCAGCTTCTGGGATTCGCGGACCGGTGGACCGCCCGTACCTCAGATCTCTGGTTGCGAGAGGTGGTGTCGTACCCATGTGCCCTGATGTGTTCCATGTGCCCTGATGTGTTCCATGTGCCCTGATGTGTTCCATGTGCCCTGATTTTCTCCATGTGCCCTTATGTGCTCCATGTGCCCTGATGTGCCCCATGTACTCCATGTGCCTGATGTGCCCCATATTCCCTGATGTGCCCCCTGATGTAGCCTGTGCCCTGTACTCTGATGTTCTGTGCCCTGATGTGATGTGTGCTGTGCCCTGTACCCTGATGTGGCCTGATGTGCTGTACCCTGATGTGGCCTGATGTGCTGTACCCTGATGTGCTGTGCCCTGTACTTTGATGTGTTGTGCCCTGATGTGCCCCATGTGCCCTAATGTGTCCTGATGTGCTCCACATGCCTTGATGTGCCCTAATGTGCCCTGATGTGCACTAATGTGCCCTGATGTGTCCCATGTGCCCTGATGTGCCCCATGTGCTCCATATGCCCTGATGTACCATGTGCCCTGTACTCTGATGTGCTGTGCCCTGATGTGATATGTGCCCTGTACCCTGATGTGCTGTGCCCTGTAGTTTGATGTGTTGTGCCCTTTGCCCTGATGTGCTGTGCTCTGTACCTTGATGTGCCCTGATGTGCTGTGTTCTATGCCCTGATGTGCGCTGTACCCTGATGTGCTGTGCCTGGGCCGATCTGGATAAAGTCCAGGGCCAAATTTTGTCCCAATCCAGCCATGGCTGTGGCAGGCAGTGTGGGTGTGTGGGACGGGCAGGGTGTCCGTGCCAACAGGGGTTAGTTCACCCTGGGTGCCACAAATTGGGGGGGTGTCATTCCAGCTCACCCGTGCTCCCCTCCCTCAGTCCTCCACCAGCGCCCCCTGTATCAAGGTCCCACCTCCTAGAGTCCAGTGATAGGCAGAGCAATGCTGGTGTCACCGGCATGTATTCTAGGAGGCAGGACCTTGTTACAGGGGCTGATGGAGGAGGACCGAGGGAGGGGAGAACGGGTGCACTGGGATGACACCCCCCCCTCCTCAATGGGGGCACTGATCAGGCTGCACTGATGGGGGCACTGATCAGGCTGCACTGATGGGGACACTGATCAGGCTGCACTGATGGGGAAACTGATCAGGCTGCACTGATAGGCACATTAATCAGGCTGCATTGCTGGGCACTGGTAAGGCTGCATTGCTGGGCACTGGTGAGGCCCCATTGATATATATATATATATATATATACACACACACACACACATTTTTATTTTTGAGGTGGGGGGTGGGAATCTGGAGTTCCCACACTTTTTTTCCCAGGACTTGACCCCTGGCTGTAACCTCTAGCAACAGTCAGTATGCGGTAATGATATGCTTTAACCTCTGGCAACCCAGCCAAGAGCAATCGATGCCTGATCTGATTCAGTACACTGATTTTGAGTCTAGCTGTCCGGCAAAGAAGAAGATTGCCACCAATGATGTTATTTTTCAAATTGGTGGCCCGGTAGCCGAGCACAGGCAAATCTGATTGAGTGGGGTTGTGGAAATATACAGTATGTAAAAAAGGACATCTTGATATGGGAAAGTGTAATTGCGTCCCTAAATACGTTTACATTGCATTAGTGGCTTTTATACCACTTGCTGACTACCCTATAGAAGTTTTCCTGCTACAGGGCGGTAGCTTTGTGCAGGATCATGTACAGTATCTCACAAAAGTGAGTACACCCTTCACATTTTTTAAATATTTTATTCTATCTTTTCATGTGACAACACTGAAGAAATGACACTTTGCTACAAAGTAGTGAGTGCACAGCTTGTATAACAGTGTAAATTTGCTGTCTCCTCAAAATAACTCAACACACAGCCATTAATGTCTAAACCGCGGGCAACAAAAGTGGGTAGACCTCTAAGTGAAAATGTCCAAATTGGGCCCAATTAGCCATTTTCCCTCCCGTGTCATGTGACTCTTTAGTGTTACAAGGTTTCAGGTGTGAATGGAGATCAGGTGTGTTAAATTTGGTGTTTTCACTCTCACTCTTTCATACTGGTCACTGGAAGTTCAACACGGCACCTCATGGCAAAGAACTCTCTGAGGATCTAAAAAAAAAGAATAGTTGCTCTACATAAAGATGACCTAGGCTATAAGAAGATTGCCAAGACCCTGAAACTGAGCTGCAGCATGCTGGCCAAGACCATTCAGCGGTTTAACAGGACAGGTGCCACTCAGAACAGGCCTCGCCATGGTCAACTAAAGAAGCTGAGTGCACGTGCTCAGCATCATATCCAGAGGTTGTCTTTGGGAAATAGATGTATGAGTGCTGCCAGCATTGCTGCAGAGGTTGAAGGGTTGGGGGGTCAGCCTGTCAGTGTTCAGACCATATGCCGCACACTGCATCAAATTGGTCTGCATGGCTGCTGTCCCAGAAGGAAGTCTCTTCTAAAGATGATGCAAAAAAAAGCCCGAAAACAGTTTGCTGAAGACAAGCACACTAAGGACATGGATTACTGGAACCATGCCCTGTGGTCTGATGAGACCAAGATAAACGTATTTGGTTCAGATGGTGTCAAGCGTGTGTGGTGGCAACCAGGTAAGGAGTACAAAGACAAGTGCGTCTTGCCTACAGTCAAGCATGGTGGTGGGAGCGTCATGGTATGGGGCTGCATGAGTGCTGCCAGCACTGGGGAGCTACAGTTCATTGAGGGAATCATGAATGCCAACATGTACTGTGACATACTGAAGCAGCGCATGATCCCCTCCCTTAGGAGACTCGGCCGCAAGGCAGTATTCCAACATGATAATGACCCCAAACACACCTCTAAGATGACCACTGCCTTGCTAAAGTGCTGAGGGTAAAGGTGATGGACTGACCAAGCATTTCTCCAGACCTAAACCCTATTGTGCATCTGTGGGGCATCCTCAAACGGAAGGTGGAGGAGTGTAAGGGCTCTAACATCCACCAGCTCCGTGATGTCATCATAGAGGAGTGGAAGAGGACTCCAGTGGCAACCTGTGAAGCTCTGCCCAACTCCATGCCCAAGATGGTTAAGGCAGTGCTGGAAAAATAATGGTGGCCACACAACATTAGCACTTTGGGCCTAATTTGGACATTTTCACTTAGGGGTGTACTCTCTTTTGTTGCCAGCGGTTTAGACATTAATGGCAGCATGTTGAGTAATTTTGAGGGGACAGCAAATTTTCACTGTTATACAAGCTGTACACTCACTACTTTACATTGTAGGAAAGTGTCATTTCTTCAGTGTTGTCACATGAAAAGATAGAATAAAATATTTACAAAAATGTGAGGGGTGTACTCACTTTTGTCAGATACTGTATATCAACGTGATTCTGTATATCCACCTGCAGGGGGCGCATGCACGCTGCACGAGGGGCCACAGCAGAAGCCAATCTGTGGATGCCGGGCACTTTATGTCCTCCGGCACCCGCCGGTCATTGGTAAACATCACAGAACAGTGATCTGCCTATGTAAAAAAGACAGATTGCTGTAATGACAGGGGGTAGGGATGGATTCTGTGTTCCTGAAAAGCAGAGAATAAAATCCATCCCTTAGTAAAAGCACCACATACAGTACATATAAACATTGACTACGCACACAGTTAACCCTTTGATTGCCCCTGATGTTTAACCCCTTAAGAAAAAGCAAGGGCCAGGGATAAATCCAAGGCAAATACCAAGCTCTACTTACCGGCCAGCTGCGACTAACCAAATTAACCTAATAATATGCGTTTAAAAACAGGGGTTTAGTTGCACAAATTTGCAAATGCACGCGTAAGCTACAGGCCCCGCCAAGGCACCCTGTGATCTTTTGTCCTATCTCTGACTTGTGAGAGACTCCACAGTGGAAGCACATGCATTCTAATAAGATAGATGAAGGCAGATGGTCTGGAGGGGGCCCCACCCCTCCTTAAAGGTGCAGGGGCACATTGAACACCGCCAGCATATAGCACAGTGGCTGCAAAGATGTCAGATGTGCAGTGCCTTGGCGGGGCCTGTAGCTTACGCATGCATTTGCAAATTTGTGCAACTAAACCCCTGTTTTTAAACGCATACTGTTAGACAGGTTATTTTGGTTAGTCGCAGCTGGCCGGTAAGTATAGCTTGGTATTTGCCTTGGATTTATCCCTGGCCCTTGTTTTTTCTGTTTGTTGCCCTCTAATGCTCCTTGCTGCAATGGCCAGTTATAGGTGTAGGCAGTGGTTATTGTTTGGTATGTTTAACCCCTTGCCAGCCAGTGTCATTAATACAGTGACAGTGCATATTTTTAGGACTGATCACTATTTTAGACTCCATTCACACCTGATCTCATGTGGAATCGCTAAGATTCCACCAGGGATTTCATATCTCTGCAAAATGTGGGAAGCATTTGCAATGCCATTATTTCCTAAGGGCACCCCAATCATGCTGTGATTTTGCTACGATTGTCGTGTGGTAAATTGCGCTGCATTCGCAACGCATGATGACTGTCGCTCATGGTGGAACAGAAAGGAAGCTTCTTTTGGGCGACAGCGTCTCACTTTGCGATTACAGTGCGTTTTACCACACGACAATAACGGCGTGATTGGGATGCCATTAAGAAAAATAGCATTGCAAACGCGTTCCACGCTTTGCGGCGATTTGAAATCGCATGTGGAATTGCGGCGATTCTGCCTGAGTTCAGGTGTGAATGGAATCTTAGTATATAAAGAAGAGGGATTACCGTGCTAAAACCAAATATAATAATAATGTATAAAAACCAGCTGCAACCTCAAATACCAACCAGGTACCATGAGAAAAAATGACCAAAGGAAGGTCGCTAATTGAAGGTAATAGGCTCTGAGACCCCAATTTTAATAATATTTAAAAAAACGAATAGTATGCAAATTGTGGAGTATATCGGTATAACAACCTATGGAGTAGACATGTCACAACTTATAGGACAAATACACTCCTCTAATAAGCAAATGGAGAATAACAAATATACACAGATGGGAAAAGGTCAAAGGGGATACAAAAAAAAATTATAGTATTTCACTCCGAATAAATAGTGTCACTACACATCTATGAATACCAACGATCTCTGATTGTTATGCACCATATAATAAATGACATAGATGACAAGTATAGTCCAAATAAAGTGCAAGAGTTCTTCTCCAAAATATTAATAGGTAGAATATCCCCATGAGGACGTCCCGTTGCTGACGAAACGTACGTCGGGGAAGGCGCGCTGACGTCACTGCCTAGAGGAGCTCCACACGGCTTGTTTGTCTTTCACTTGCTGTAAGCGCAATATTCTATCTTTTTATTATATTTTTTAAGCAATATCACACTATTGGGTCCTTACTCTTTCTTTGGGCTTACTTTTTGAGCGAAAACGCTCCCTTGGAAGATCAGGACGCTCCCCTCCACATCATCAAGAGGGTTCTTATGTGGTCAATTAGGATCTAGGGCCACCATCATTACCCCCATTATTAGAAAGAGACACCACCTGACGAGTTGGGACCTTCAAGACGCCAACACACCCCATCTGGGGACCCGGGCTGGGTGATTAGCCTATGCGCATTCCGCACTTACTTCAATTAGCACAACCTTCCTTTGGTAATAATGGATCCTTAGTGCCACTGGTTCCCGCAAAGTGTCAAAAATGTTAGTCAGTGTCCCATTGGCCGCCGCATTGTCGCAATCCTGCTATAAGTCGCTGACCATTAACAGTATAAAAATAATCCATAAAAATCCAAAAATCTATGCGATAGTTTGTAGATGCTATCAATCAATATACACTTATTGGGATTTTTTTACCAAAAACATATAGCAGAATACATATTGGCCTAAATTTATGAAGAAATTTGATTTTTAAAAAATGTTTTATTGGATGTTTTATAGCAGAAAGTAAAAAAATTATATATTTTTTTTCAAAATTTGTCGTTTTGTTTTTATAGCACAAAAAATAAAAAGCCTTACAAGTGATCAAGTAGCAGCAAAAGAAAGCTCTATTTGTGAGATAAAAAGGCCATACATTTTATTTATTGACGACCGTGCAATTATCAGTTAAAATAACGCGGTGCTGTAGGGTGGCCACCTCATCCCTGTAATCCAGGACACATAGGAATTACACAGGTCATATGACGTCCTCAGGATAACAAGCCGCCGCGCGCCCGGGGGGCGCACATCGCGGCGATCGGTGGTGTGGGAGGTCAGTCTGACCCCCCGCAATACCGATCTCGGTAAAGCGCTTCGATCCGAAGCACTTTACCATGTGACAAGCCGTGACCAATCACGGCTGGTCACAGTGTAATACAGGAAAGCCGTTTATCGGCTTTTCTGTACTCAGGTCTGCAGACCTGAGGAGGGGAGAGCCGATCGGCTGCATCCCTGACAGGGAGGGTTTGTGCTGATGATTTATCAGCACAGCCCTCCCTCGGATCTCCACCCTAGACCACCAGGGAGCCTGTCCTGGGACCACCAGGGATGTGCCCACCCAGGACCACCAGGGAGCCAACCAGGGACCACCAGGGAGCCGATCTGGACCACCAGGGAGACCCCCCTAGACCACCAAGTAAGTGACATACTGCCCAATGTGGATGGCACTCAGTGCCACCTTCAGATGCCACCCTAGACCACCAGGGAATGAACCCCTATCAATGTATATACCCACCAGTGCCCCTATCAGTGCCCACCAGTGCCCCTATCAATGCATACCAGTGCCACATATCAGTGCCCACCATTGCCACCTACGAGTGCCACCTATCAGTGCCCAGTGCCGCCTATGAGTGCCAATCAGTGCTGTCTATTAGTGCCCATCAGTTCCGCTTAGCAGTGTCCGTCAGTGCTGCATATCAGTGCCCATCAGTGCTGTATATCAGTGCCACCTCTCAGTACCCGTCAGTGCTGCTTATCAGTGCCGCCTAACAGTGCTCATCATCGCTGCATATAAGTGCCTCATCATCAGTGCCACCTCATCAGTGCCGCCTCATCAGTGCCAATCAGTACTGCCACATCAGTGCCCGTCAGTGTAGCCTCATCAGTGCCCACCAGTGATGGAGAAAATTTACTTTTTTACAAAGTTTTGTGACAAAAATAGAGAATTTTTTTTTTTTTTCAAAATTTTCGGTCTATTTTTATTTGTAGCGCAAAAAATAAAAACCGCAGGGGTGATCAAATACCACCAGAAGAAAGCTCTATTTGTGGGAACAAAATGATAAAAAATCTTTTTGGGTGCAGCGTCGCACGGCCGCGCAATTGTCATTCAAGGCGCAACAGCACTGAAAACTGAAAATTGGTCTGGTAGTAAAGTGTTCTAAGTGCGTAGGGTGGCCACCTCATCCCTGTAATCCAGGACACATAGGAATTACACCGGTTGTTCTGGGGCTGATTAAGGTGGTAATTAAATGCACTCGCTGCCTCATCTGCATTAAATCAGCCTCAGAACAACCGCTGTAATTCATGTGAGCCCTGGATTAAAGGGATAATGTGGCAACCCAGCTGTATCGCAAAAATGGCCTGGCCATGAAGGGGGGTAAATCTTCCAGGGGTGAAGTGGTTGGGAGGATGAACAGAAATGATGCAGCAGATGTAATAAGGTGATGTGATGTAAATGTGGCAGAGATGTCATTTTACTGTACAGGAGGTGAAGGGATGGGAAGGCATTTCTCTACATGGGAACATACAAATGGCTGTATGCTGCTATGGCCCCACATTACTATCTCTATACATTGTACAGCAAACAGTGGGCGATAGGACTGAGGAGGCGGGGCCAGCTCTACAACATGATAGGCTGATAGCATACAGGATTGAAGGGCAACCAATAGGAACAAGTGGGCGGTGCCAATTCATACGACTATTAGAGATACTGAACGCGCGGCGAGGGGCGTTACCTGATTGAGGGGGTGGAGCCTACTCGAGAACGATAGAGGGAGAGCCAATCAAGTACGAGCGCGCGGCGAGAGGGCATTACCTTCGTGCGTCCCTCAGAGGGGAGGATCAGTCTGCGATGGACCAGCTAGGGGAAGAGCACGATTCCGCTGTTCTCCATCCCGCCCACCTTCATGTCTTCCTATAGCATCACAGCTAAGTGGTAAGGAGGCGGAGATTGTCATTAGGGGATGTAGATGGAGGGGTCGGGCCTGAAGCCGAGTCGGCCATTTTAGATGTGGGGATGGGCGGTGTAGGTTGTGTCAGTAACACTACAAATCCAGACTACAGCCATGTCATCATGTCACTCTATGGCAGACGGCGATGAGATAACACATTATATTCATATATTCCATAGCCACAGGTGAACCAATGGGAGGAAAGGGGGCGGAGCTGACAATGTACTTCTTATGAGAAAAACAAAACTGAAGGGGCGGGACGGCTATGACATTACTATCTCTATACATTGTACCGTAAACAGTGGGCGATAGGACTGAGGAGGCGGGGCCAGCTCTACAACATGATAGGCTGATAGCATACAGGATTGAAGGGCAACCAATAGGAACAAGTGGGCGGTGCCAATTCACACGACCGTTAGACATACAGCGCGCGGCGAGGGGCGTTATCTGATATAGTGGGCGGGGCCTACTCGAGACTGATAGAGGGAGAGCCAATCGAGTATGGGTGTGTGGTGAGAGGGCATTACCTTTGTGCGTCCCTCAGAGGGGAGGATCAGTCTGCGATGGACCAGCTAGGGAGGAGCACGATTCCGCTATTCTCCGTCCCGCCCACCTTCATGTCTTCCTATAGCATCACAGCTAAGTGGTAAGGGGGCGGAGATTGTCATTTAGGGGATGTAGATGGAGGGGGCGGGCCTGAAGCCGAGTCGGCCATTTTAGATGTGGGGATGGGCGGTGTAGGTCGTGTCAGTAACACTACAAATCCAGACTACAGCCATGTCATCATGTCACTCTATGGCAGACGGCGATGAGATAACACATTATATTCATATATTCTATAGCCACAGGTGAACCAATGGGAGGAAAGGGGGCGGAGCTGACAATGTACTTCTTATGAGAAAAACAAAACTGAAGGGGCGGGAGAGGCTATGACATTACTATCTGTATACATTGTACAGTAAACAGTGGGCGATAGAACTGAGGAGGCGGGGCCAGCACTACAACATGATAGGCTGATAGCATACAGAATTGAAGGTCAACCAATAGGAACAAGTGGGCGGTGCCAATTCACACGACCATTAGAGATACTGGGCGAGGGGCGTTACCTGATGGAGGGGGCGGAGCTTACTCGAGACCGATAGATGGAGAGCCAATCAAGTAAGAGCGCGCGGCGAGAGGGCATTACCTTCGTGCGTCACTCGGAGGGGAGGATCAGTCTGCGATGGACCAGCTAGGGAGGAGCACGATTCCGCTGTTCTCCATCCCGCCCACCTTCATGTCTTCCTATAGCATCACAGCTAAGTGGAAAGGGGGCGGTGATTGTCACTAGGAATGTAGATGGAGGGGGCATTTCCTGAAGCCGAGTCGGCCATTTTTATTAAGGCATCAGCTTATAATAGAGCAGATAGGAGAATCATGAAAAATCCAGATTACACCATAGAAGAGCAGTAATCGTGTTAGTCCGTGTCAGTAGGTGAGAACATCGCACAATTTTCTCTATATATTTTACAGCCAAGGGTGGACGATAGGAAGCGCGTGCGTTCACACTTGATTGGCTGAGCGGACAACGGACGAAACGTTAATGTGTTTCTATAGCAACGCGTCCCACCCCTTGGGAGGGGTGCGGAGACGGTTGCTATGGAATTCAGGGGGGCGGACACTTTTAGCAACATTTACTATGGGCGATTTGGGGGGAGGGGTGGGAAGCTTGCCGAGGCCAAGTCGGCCATTTTACGTAGGGGATCAGAGGATATCGGAGGCGGAGTGGGTGTCAAACACTAGAAAATCCAGACAACACTCATGTCATTGTGGAATGGTATAAGTTATATTGTGCAATCCCTTTAAGGTGCTAAATGTATAACACAGATCCAAATAAATAAATGTGTAAATTATATACATACATCAAAGGCGGGCGCAGGGGGTGTAACAGGTGTGCCTGGGCACCCCCTAATCACTCTGTGCAGTGCCGACTTCCCCTATTGCCTGGGCAGTGTCACCCCTACGCAGTGCTGCTGGCTTCCCTCCTCTCCCCTCGGCTGCTGTAGGGGAGGTTTCAGGGTGGAGTGGAGAGGGTGCGTTCAATATGTAATTTTCCGGCACAGAGTGAACACACTCGCTCACTCACTGTGTTCATTCACAAACTGAAACTCTTTATCACACACTAGAATCGCATGGCATGGGTGTTCTCACTGCGATCTGACTCATGTGCGAGTGCTAGGGTTGCCACCTCATCCCTTTAAACCCGAACACATATGAATTACACAGGTTGTTCTGAGGCTGACTGAATGCAGTTAAGGCACCAAGTGAGTTTAATTGCCACCTTAATCAGCCACAGAACAACCTGTGTAATTCATATGTGTTCGTGTTTAAAGGGATGAGGTGGAAACTCTAGCGAGTGCACAGTTGGCACTGCGATCTGTGAAGAAAACTGGGGGTGTTATTAACTTTATAATGACACCTGCCAGGGGTTGGCAGAAGCCAGTGTGAACTGCTGGCGGGAGTGATGCCATGCGGGAACTGGCTGTATAATCGTGCCAGTTCCCGTATCACACAAGTCTGAACCAGGGCTAATAACAGTAGTTAGCGCCTTGGTTACATCCAAACATCAGATACAGGACACCTTTTCCCTTTAATGGTCTCTCCTCACCGCCTCCACCAATCCCTATGGGACCTCCGCTGGACCGTGCCGTTCAGACACCTTTAGGTGCTATTTGGGCATGATCATTTCTTCTTCTTGGCGGAAGCACATTGGAAAAGCCAGAAACCACTTTGTTAAGAACAAGCTTCAGACTAATTATCTTGTTCAGTTACATTCTACCTCAGGGCCGGCTCTACCACTAGGTAGGTGCCCGACTGCTGTTGATCCGTCACTGCTCTACATTGATCACTCATGTCACTGGAGAGCCGCAGCGGGCAGCACACCAGGGCGGTAAATGCGCCCGCTGTGAACAGTGAAGACATCCCTTCCCCCCGGGGCAAATTGTTTCTGCACAGAGTGCGGGGGCGGAATATACAGGGTGTGCCATTTATATGGATACATCGTAATAAAATGGGAATGGTTGGTGATATTAACTTCCTGTTTGTGGCACATTAGTATATGTGAGGGGGGGAAACTTTTCAAGATGGGTGGTGACCATGGCAGCCATTTTGAAGCTGGCCATTTTGAATCCAACTTTTGTTTTTTCAATAGGAAGAGGGTCATGTGACACATCAAACTTATTGGGAATTTCACAAGAAAAACAATGGTGTGCTTGGTTTTAACGTTACTTTATTCCTTCATGAGTTATTTACAAATTTCTGACCACTTATAAAATGTGTTCAGTGTGCTGCCCATTGTGTTGGATTGTCAATGCAACCCTCTTCTCCCACTCTTCACACACTGATAGCAACACCGCAGGAGAAATGCTAGCACAGGCTTCCAGTATCCGTAGTTTCAGGTGCTGCACATCTCGATGGGTTAAACATCCCATTAGCGCACTGAGTGACCGGGCTGCGGCTCGCGTCGAGGTGTCGCACGGCCAGCAGCTCCCTCCCCACCTGTAGGGGCGGCAGGTCTGTCTCGTGTGGCTACCCACTGCGCCCGTCTGGAAGGGTGAGTATGCTTCCCCCTCCCCCGGGGGTGCAGAGGGGGGGCTGGAGGGTGTTCCCCCCCATCCGGGCGTGGGTGGTTCGGGTCATCCCTCTGAACCCCCCCCCCGCCGCATCCTGGCGCTTTTCCGCCTCAGTTGCTGCTGCTCTGGGTCCCCTGGCCATGCGGAGACCACCGCTATTTTTACGGGGCCGTCTGCCATTTTGCCAGGAGTCGTGGCCATTTTGTTGGTCTCCTGATGGGCAAATAGTATGTGCTTTGACGCCGTTTCCTCATTCTGGACTATGTGGTCGACATGTGTGGGGGAGCTCTCAGCAGCAGCAGTGGAGGCAGAGTGGCAGACTTCAGCAAGTATGGCTGGCTTCTCCCTGGGGTGCTGGTAGCGGCGCAGTGCGGGTCCTCCTGTGCATTTCCGGACTGCTGTGCAGGGGCAACTGAGGGGAGGCCTGTAGGCCTCACTAGTGTCCAGGGGTGAGCGCAATGGCAGCTGAACCGGGCATGTCTGTTCCGGAAGCCTCCGTGGAGGCTCCAGCGGCGCTGGGATCTGTAGTCCCAGTGGACAAACTGACTTCAATTATGGAGGAGTTTCTCGCCCGGGTGGAACTGGTCCTAGGGTTGCCACATCATCCCTTTAATCCAGGACACATATGAATTACACAGGCTCTGAGGCTAATTTATTGCAGATAAGGCACCAAGTGAGTTTAATTACCACCTTAATCAGCCACAGAACCTGAGTAATTCATATGTGTCCTGGATTAAAGGGATGATGTGGCAACCCTTACCGGTCCGTGGTAGGGGGGTGGCGAAGAAGCGTCCACCCCCTCCCCCATCCTCTGAGGAGGATTCGGAGCTGGAAGGGGGTAATGTGATCACAGGGACCCCCGTGGATCTGTCAGATGGGCAATTGGACCCTTCTGATGGCGAGGAGGAGCAGGGGGCCACCGTAGCACGGGAAAAGGCGTTGTGGGCTCCCTGGTGGCTGCCATCCGCGAGACGCTGCATTTGGGCCAGGCCGGGACATCGCAGGAGGTGGCTTACGCCTTTGGGTCCCATAGGCCGGCTCAGGCCCCTATGGTTTTCCCTTATGTGCCATATTTTGACCAGTTTGTCTACAGGGATTGGCAGCGTCCTCAGAATTCCTTCGCATTACCAAAACGATTTTCTGTGCGCTATCCTTTTGAGGATAGCTTGTTGCAGAAGTGGGTGTCCCCTGTGGTAGACCCGCCGGTGGCCTGCCTGAACAAGGCTACCACTATTCCGATGGAGGGTTCTCCATCATTTAAAAATCCAGCCGACAGGTGTCCAAGGCTATGTTCCTGGTGGCGGGGGCAGCCATGTGGCCGGTGCTAGCGTCAGCGATGGTGGCGTAGACGCTCACGGAGTGGGCAATTGTTGCACAAGGATTAGGCGGACCTCGTGGTTCCTTCGGAGTTGGTACAGCTGGCTGACCAGCTGGTGCAGGGTCTCAGGTACCTCTGCAACGCGGCCTTGGACGTAGCTCCCATGCTGTCGAAACTGGCAGTTTTTGCGATCATCATTAGACGGCTGCTGTGGCTAAGGTGCTGGTCAGGCGACCATGCGTTGAAGAAAGGCCTCACGGACCTGCCGTTTCAGTGCGGTTAGCTGTTTGGGACTTCCCTGGATGAGATCATTAAAGATTTCACTGGGGGGGGAGTATTTTTCTTCCAGAACCCAAGCGGCAGTAGCAACGCCGAAAACAGGGCCCCTCTTTTTCTGCTCAGAAGCATTAGTTTTGTGCGCCTGGTGAAGCGGGCGCGGGTAATCGATCCGGCAAGACTGCCGCAGGGAGCAAGAAGCGTCCCTGGCAGCGCAAGTCCGGGAAGGTGGAGGAGAAGCCCGCCTCCGCATGATGGGTTGCCCCCGCCCGACATTTGGGGGGTCGGCTTCTGGGGTTCGCAGACCGGTGGACCGCCCGTATCTCAGATCCCTGGTTGCGAGAGGTGGTGTCGTACCCATGTGCCCTGATGTACCCCATGTGCCCTGATGTGTTCCATGTGCCCTGATGTGTTCCATGTGCCCTGATGTGCTCCATGTGCCCTTATGTGCTCCATGTGCCCTGATGTGCCCCATGTACTCCATGTGCCCCATATTCCCTGATGTGCCCCATGTGCCCTGATGTAGCCTGTGCCCTGTACTCTGATGTTCTGCGCCCTGATGTGATATGTGCTGTGCCCTGTACCCTGATGTGGCCTGATGTGCTGTACCCTATGTGCTGTGCCCTGCACTTTGATGTGTTGTGCCCTGATGTACCCCATGTGCCCGAATGTGTCCTGATGTGCTCCACATGCCTTGATGTGCCCTAATGTGCCCTGATGTGCACTAATGTACCCCGATGTGTACTAATGTGCTCCATGTGCCCTGATGTGCCATGTGCCCTGTACTCTGATGTGCTGTGCCCTGATGTGATATGTGCCCTGTACCCTGATGTGCTGTGCCCTGTAGTTTGATGTGTTGTGCCCTTTGCCCTGATGTGCTGTGCTCTGTACCTTGATGTGCCCTGATGTGCTGTGTTCTATGCCCTGATGTGCGCTGTACCCTGATGTGCTGTGCCTGGGCCGGTCTGGATAAAGTCCAGGGCCAAATTTTGTCCCAATCCAGCCATGGCTGTGGCAGGCAGTGTGGGTGTGTAGGATGGGCAGGGTGTCCGTGCCAACAGGGGTCAGTTCACCCCGGGTGCCACAAATTGGGGGGGTGTCATTCCAGCTCACCCGTGCTCCCCTCCCTCAGTCCTCCACCAGCGCCCCCTGTATCAAGGTCCCGCCTCCTAGAGTCCAGTAATAGGCAGAGCAATACTGGTGTCACCGGCATGTATTCTAGGAGGCAGGACCTTGTTACAGGGGCTGCTGGAGGAGGACTGAGGGAGGGGAGAATGGGCGCACTGGGATGACACCCCCCCCCAATGGGGGCACTGATCAGGCTGCACTGATGGGGGCACTGATCAGGCTGCACTGATGGGGGCACTGATCAGGCTGCACTGATGGGGACACTGATCAGGCTGCACTGATGGGGACACTGATCAGGCTGCACTGATAGGCACATTATTCAGGCTGCATTGCTGGGCACTGGTAAGGCTGCATTGCTGGGCACTGGTGAGGCCCCATTGATATATATATATATACACACACACACACACACACACATTTTTATTTTTGAGGTGGGGGGCGGGAATCTGGGGTGAGTTCCCACACTTTTTTTCCCAGGACTTGACCCCTGGCTGTAACCTCTAGCAACAGTCAGTATGCGGTAATGATATGCTTTAACCTCTGGCAAACCAGCCAAGCGCAATCGATGCCTGATCTGATTCAGTAAACTGATTTTGAGTCTAGCTGTCCGGCAAAGAAGAAGATTGCCACCAATTATGTTATTTTTCAAATTGGTGGCCCGGTAGCCGAGCACATGCAAATCTGATTGAGTGGGGTTGTGGAAATATACAGTATGTAAAAAAGGACACCTTGATATGGGAAAGTGTAATGGCATCCCTAAATACGTTTACATTGCATTACTGGCTTTTATACCACTTGCTGACTGCCCTATAGAAGTTTTCCTGCTACAGGGCGGTAGCTTTGTGCAGGATCATGTACAGTATCTCACAAAAGTGAGTACACCCTTGACATTTTTGTAAATATTTTATTCTATCTTTTCATGTGACATCACTTAAGAAATGACACTTTGCTACAAAGTAGTGAGTGCACAGCTTGTATAACAGTGTAAATTTGCTGTCTCCTCAAAATAACTCAACACACAGCCATTAATGTCTAAACTGCGGGCAACAAAAATGAGTAGACCTCTAAGTGAAAATGTCCAAATTGGGCCCAATTAGCCATTTTCCCTCCCCTGTGTCATGTGACCCTTTAGTGTTACAAGATCTCAGGTGTGAATGGGGATCAGGTGTGTTAAATTTGGTGTTATCACTCTCACTCTCTCGTACTGGTCACTGGAAGTTCAACATGGCACCTCCTGGCAAAGAACTCTCTGAGGATCTGAAAAAAAAAGAATTGTTGCTCCATATAAAGATGACCTAGGCTATAAGAAGATTGCCAAGACCCTGAAACTGAGCTGCAGCATGCTGGCCAAGACCATTCAGCGGTTTAACAGGACAGGTGCCACTCAGAACAGGCCTCGCCATGGTCGACTAAAGAAGCTGAGTGCACGTGCTCAGCATCCTATCCAGAGGTTGTCTTTGGGAAATAGACATATGAGTGCTGCCAGCATTGCTGCAGAGGTTGAAGGGTTGGGGGGTCAGCCTGTCAGTGCTCAGACCATACGCCGCACTGCATCAAATTGGTCTGCATGGCTGCTGTCCCAGAAGGAAGCCTCTTCTAAAGATGATTCACAAGAAAGCCCGAAAACAGTTTGCTGAAGACAAGCACACTAAGGACATGGATTACTGGAACCATGCCCTGTGGTCTGATGGGACCAAGATAAACGTATTTGGTTCAGATGGTGTCAAGCGTGTGTGGTGGCAACCAGGTGAGGAGTACAAAGACAAGTGTGTCTTGCCTACAGTCAAGCATGGTGGTGGGAGCGTCATGGTCTGAGACTGCATGAGTGCTGCTAGCACTGGGGAGCTACAGTTCATTGAGGGAATCATGAATGCCAACATGTGCTGTGACATACTGAAGCAGCGCATGATCCCCTCCCTTAGGAGACTTGGCTGCAGGGCAGTATTCCAACATGATAATGACCCCAAACACACCTCTAAGATGACCGCTGCCTTGCTAAAGTGCTGAGGGTAAAGGTGATGGACTGGCCAAGCATTTCTCCAGACCTAAACCCTATTGTGCATCTGTGGGGCATCCTCAAATGGAAGATGGAGGAGTGTAAGGGCTCTAACATCCACCAGCTCTGTGATGTCATCATAGAGGAGTGGAAGAGGACTCCAGTGGAAACCTGTGAAGCTCTGCCCAACTCCATGCCCAAGATGGTTAAGGCAGTGCTGGAAAAATAATGGTGGCCACACAACATTAGCACTTTGGGCCTAATTTGGACATTTTCACTTAGGGGTGTACTCTCTTTTGTTGCCAGCGGTTTAGACATTAATGGCTGTTTGTTGAGTTATTTTGAGGGGACAGCAAATTTTCACTGTTATACAAGCTGTACACTCACTACTTTACATTGTAGCAAAGTGTCATTTCTTCAGTGTTGTCACATGAAAAGGTATAATGAAATATTTACAAAAGTGTGAGGGGTGTACTCACTTTTATGAGATACTGTATATCAACGCGATTCTGTATATCCACCTGCAGGGGGCGCATGCGCGCTGCACGAGAGGCCACAGCAGAAGCCAATCTGTGGATGCCGGGCACTCTATGTCCTCTGGCACCCGCCGGTCATTGGTAAACATCACAGAACAGTGATCTGCCTACGTAAAAAAGGCAGATTGCTGTAATGACAGGGGGTAGGGATGGATTCTGTGTTCTTGAAAAGCAGAGAATAAAATCCATCTCTTCCCTTAGTAAAAGCACCACATACAGTACATATAAACATTGACTACGCACACAGTTAACCCTTTGATTGCCCCTGTTTAATCCCTTGAGAAAAAACAAGGGCCAGGGATAAATCCAAGGCAAGTACCAAGCTCTACTTACCCGCCAGCTGCGACTAACCAAATTAACCTGTCTAACAGTATGCGTTTAAAAACAGGGGTATAGTTGCACAAATTTGCAAATGCATGCGTAAGCTACAGGCCCTGCCAAGGCACCCTGTGTTCTGCAGTCCTATCTCTGACTTGTGAGAGACTCCACAGTGGAAGCACATGCATTCTAATAAGATAGGTGAAGGCAGATGGTCTGGAGGGGGCCCCACCCCTCCTTAAAGGTGCAGGGGCACATTGAACACCCAGCATATAGCACAGTGGCTGCAAAGATGTCAGATGTGCAGTGCCTTGGTGGGGCCTGTAGCTTATGCATGCATTTGCAAATTTGTGCAACTAAACTCCTGTTTTTTTGTTTTTTTTTAATATGAATTTTATTTGAAAATTTTTGAATATGTTACAACATATTTCCAATACATTTGACATAGTTGGTTCATCACTATGGGCCGAAGCAATGAATATTGGAAAGTGCCTTATAGTATCAATATGACATATATAGGAGGTATCCATACAGAATAAAAGAAACAAGCAAAAGAGGATCTTTGCGTCTAACTAGGCTGATATGCCATAGGAGAACTGGATGGAGAACCTATATTCGATGAAATGACACAGAAAAACTAGGTACATATAACATCAGCAGGTACATATGTGGAGGGGGGGGTTCGCCTACAAAAGACAATATACATATTCGCCTTCTAGCCGAGAAAAATACCAAAGGTGCTACTTTCTTGTATAGGGATGACAACGGGTGTTACTGAGAATAGCTGAAGGTGGACCGCTTATACATATAACAGAAAACATCCGCTTGGGGGGGGAGGTGTATACATGGACGACTACAATATACATGGATCAAAAAGACACAGTAAAGTAGCTTATATCCAAGAGGTAGGTCAAGAGGATACCGTATAGTCGGATCAATCTGCGTTTCTAGGAGAAAACGAACAAAGAAAATAAGACATACCTATGGAGGATATATACAGTATAACTATGATATTCCGTGAAAGGTTATAAGTAACGAAGCCGGGTATCACTACTTGGTTGATACAGTTTACATAACCTTTATACAACATTGTATAAGTTTTTAAAAGTTTATTTTAAGTATAATTTTTTTTTGTT
>BLSH010379960.1:84570-98068 GCA_018402905.1 Glandirana rugosa
CATGACTGGTTGTTATGTCCTTGTGACCTGGGGCACCACTCAAAACTTTACTAAGTGTAAAGCATAAAAACTGGGAGTTGGTTGTTCCCTAGAGATGTGGATATCTAATGGTAGTTACGAACGAGTAGAAATAATGATGATAACCTGAAGGCATCGTCTCTGATCATGGTGAATATGTAAGGATAGTTCTCGTCTAGTTCGTAGAATTGAGGGTGTCGTAAATATGGACCAGTCCATGGAGATATGAATGGAACGTCTAAAACAGGTTGAAGGGTGTGGATATATGAATGACGAAATGGGCATAAATTTATAGTTCCAATCCAGTTATCACTGGTAACACTATTCCTAGGGTTGCTGGAATCCAGTAAAGATGCTGGGCTACTGGAGGGGTAGGGGGAGGGGGGGGACTGAGCGTGCCGGATGTGTGGTTCTATACCAATAGGCGTGGGGAGTGTCCAATGATGGTATTATGAACAATTGATCCGTACAGCAGTAAGTATATAGGTGTGGGAAGTTGGACAAAATCTGCAAGGTAAGTATAGAGGTACCTGACCAGGTATAAATGCTGTGGGAGTTAAGATGCTTGATCTGCTCTTGATAGGAATGTATAAGTGGTACTAGTCTCTGCTACGGAAGTCCAATAGTAGTAATAAAGATGAGCAAGCATTGATGGTAATCTATAGGTGTAGAGATCCCTTGTTGGTTGAGGGTCAAAAATACGAAATGTGAATCATTTCAAAACTCACCACGGGGTCCAGTGTTCCTGTATTGTTGGTCAGTACGCCTTTACCTCATTACACTTGCCCATTCCGGAGCTGGATGTTAGTCTTATTTTGCCCTGTTTTTACGGTCTGTAATGTGTCCACCTTGAACAGACTCCACACCTTATGTAGACCAGTATCACAGAAGTCCGGGGCCACGGTATGATACCGCCCGGTGTGTAACGCTCATCCAGCCTTCACTCGTGGTTGCCGAGTGCCCTCCAAGCCTTGTCTTCGTTTCCACGATGCATCGTATACGGGAATCAACCAAATTCCACCTGTAGCGTCACGTAACGCACATGACGTCAACGCGTTTCGCTATGCTTAGTAGCGTAGCTTCGTCTGGACGTTCTGATTGGACGAACACCTCACCTCCCTTTTTATGTCATTCTGAATTGCAGAGGTGTCGTCTTTCAGGGAAAATTTACATAGAGGGAGGGAAGGAGTGTACTTGGCGTTCATACTGCTTTATATCCCTTGGCCCTTATCAAATAGTATTAATCCGCTCCTTAAGTACAATGATTTCAATCAAGTAAGGTAGTATGAGCACTAATTTTTTTTTCGGGGGTTTTCAGTTTTTTGTTGTTTCTTTGGGGGGAATTTTTCTTTATTTACTAATATAGACATAGGAGAACACATAAGGATCACACAACGAGGAGGTAGAATACATCTAGAATAGGAAAAACTCATTTATATGGGGACATCATTTCGATATTTTAAATCCGGGTATTATAAATCTCTCCACACTAATCTAAAACAGATTAACTGATCCATGCAATATAGTGTGTCGCCAGGGGAGTCCCATGAGTTATTTAGAAAAGACATCAGGGAGCAAACCTACTTGGCTGTCTAATTATCCTCGTACTGTAGGTATGTACCCATTTGGCCGATGCCAGATATGTCCGTTTGTGGAAAGGACCAGCACTTTTAAAGATGCCCTGGATCAGACCCAATTTGAGATTAGGGACCTAATTAATTGTTTGACCACAGGAGTGATATACATGATCACTTGTCCGTGTCCCAAAATATACATTGGTAAAACAAAAAGATCTTTGAAAATGAGGTTGGGTGAACATCTAAGGGAATTTAGCGAAAAGGAACCGACTATACCCCTGGCGAAACACTTCCTGACTCATCACAATAGAAATCCAGTAGGGATGAAAGTAAAGGGCATTTATGTCCTTAAATTGCCCCCAAGGAGAGGGGATTTTGACAGGGTATTGCTTCAAAAGGAGAAGTGGTGGATTTACCATTTAAGGTCCCTCCACCCCCTAGGCCTGAACACGGAATTGAATCTTCAAGTATTTCTACCCAGATAGAGGAGGATGACCCTGCATACTAATTAGAAAATCCTTAACTGTTACTATATAACACTAGGTTTGCTCCCTGATGTCTTTTCTAAATAACTCATGGGACTCCCCTGGCGGCACACTATATGGCATGGATCAGTTAATCTGTTTTAGATTAGTGTGGAGAGATTTATAATACCTGCATTTAAAATATCGAAATTATGTCCCCATATAAATGAGTTTTTCCTATTCTAGATGTATTCTACCTCCTCGTTGTGTGATCCTTACGTGTTCTCCTATGTCTATATTAGTAAATAAAGAAAAATCCCCCCCAAAAAAACAACAAAAAACTGAAAAATCCAAAAAAAACAATTAGTGCTCATACTACCTTACTTGATTGAAATCATTGTACTTAAGGAGCGGATTAATACTATTTTATAAGGGCCAAGGGATATAAAGCAGTATGAACGCTAAGTACACTCCTTCCCTCCCTCTATGTAAATTTTCCCTGAAGGACGACACCTCCGCTATTCAGAATGACATAAAAAGGAGGTGAGGTTTTCGTCCAATCAGAACGTCCAGATGAAGCTACGCTACTAAGCATAGCGAAACGCGTTGACGTCATGTGCGTTACGTGACGCTACAGGTGGAACTTGGTTGATTCCCGTATACGATGCATCGTGGAAACGAAGACGAGGCTTGGAGGGCACTCGGCAACCACGAGTGAAGGCTGGACGAGCGTTACACACCGGACGGTATCATACCATGGCCCCGGACTTCTGTGATCCTGGTCTACATAAGGTGTGGAGTCTGTTCAAGGTGGACACAGTACAGACCGTAAGAAGAGGGCAAAATAAGACTAACATCCAACTCCGGAATGGGCAAGTGTAATGAGGTAAAGGCGTACTGACCAACAATACAGGAACACTGGACCCCGTGGTGAGTTTTAAAATGATTCACATTTCGTATTTTTGACCCTCCACCAACGGGGGATCTCTACACCTATAGATTACCATCAGTGCTTGCTCATCTTTATTACTACTATTGGACTTCCGTAGCAGAGACTAGTACCACTTATACATTCCTATCAAGAGCAGATCAAGCATCTTAAGTCCCACAGCATTTATACCTGGTCAGGTACCTCTATACTTACTTTGCAGATTTTGTCCAACTTTCCACACCTATATACTTACTGCTGTACGGATCAATTGTTCATAATACCATCATTGGACACTCCTCACACCACACATCCGGCACTCTCAGTCCCCCCTACCCCTCCAGTAGCCCAGCATCTTTACTGGATTCCAGCAACCCTAGGAATATTGTTACCAGTGATAACTGGATTGGAACTATAAATTTATGCCCATTCCCTTGGGTCACATCATTCCCCTGTGCGTCCAGGCGCTGTTTTTATATGTGTGTTTACCCTTGTGTGTTATTCCTTGGTGTGTCTTCGGCCTTGCCCAGGGGCTTTTTGGACCCCCTGTTGGGCCTAGTGATTTAATTTTGCTGTGGTATTTTCAAAGAATATATATTATTCATGTAAATTTTACCCTTGATATCATTAAAATATCTTTTTACTGACTGCAGGTGTCCCGTGCCCTTACCTCTCTATATAACATCTTAAAGTCCTTGGTGCTTTCACCGGGACACCCTGTGTTATGTCTATATACTACCCCAACCTGTCTATATACTACCCCAGCCTGTCTATATACTACTCTGGCCTGTCCATATACTACACCAGCCTGTCCATATACTACCCCAGCCCGTCTATATACTACCCCAGCCTGTCTATATACTACCCCAGCCTGTCTATATACTACTCCAGCCTGTCTATATACTACCTTGGTCTGTCTATATACTACCCCAACCTGTCAATATACACAGGGTGTTACTACCCCAGACTGTCTATATACTACCTTAGTCTGTCTATATACTACCCCAACCTGTCAATATACTACCCAAGCCTGTCAATATACTACCCCATCCTGTCCCTATACTACCCCATCCTGTCCCTATACTACCCCAGCCTGTCTATATACTACTCCAGCCTGTCTATATACTACCCCAGCCTGTTCCTATACTACCCCAGCTTGTCCTTATACTACCCCAGCCTGACAATATACTATCCCAGCTTGTCCATATACTACCCCAGCCTGTCTATATACTACCCCAGCCTGTCTATATACTACCCCAGCCTGTCTATATACTACCTCAGTCTGTCTATATACTACCCAACCTGTCAATATACTACCCCATCCTGTCCATATACTACCCCATCCTGTCGATATACTACCCCAGCCTGTCCATAATCTACCCCAGCCTGTCCATATACTACCCCAGCCTGTCTATATAATACCTCAGTCTGTCTATATTCTACCTCAGCCTGTACATATACTACCCCGTCCTGTCCATATACGACCCCAGCCTGTCGATATACTACCCCAGCCTGTCCATAATCTACCCCAGCCTGTCCATATACTACCCCATCCCGTCCATATACTACCCCAGCCTGTTGATATACTACTCCAGCCTGTCCATAATCTACTCCAACCTGTCCATATACTACCCCAGCCTGACAATATACTATCCCAGCTTGTCCATATACTACCCCAGCCTGTCCATATACTACCCCAGCCTATCCCTATACTACCATAGCCTGTCTATATAGTACCCTAGCCATACTACTCCGGCCTGTCCATATACTACACCAACCTGTCTATATACTACCCCAGCCTGTCTATATACTACCCTAGCCTGTCTATATACTACCTCAGTCTGTCAATATTCCACCCCAGCCTTTCAATGTACTACCCCATCCTGTCTATATACTACTCCAGCCTGTCTATATACTACCCCAGCCTGTCCCTATACTACCCCAGCCTGACAATATACTATCCCAGCTTGTCCATATACTACCCCAGCCTGTCTATATACTACCCCAGACTGTCTATATACTACCCCAGACTGTCTATACTACCTTAGTCTATCTACTACCCCAACCTGTCAATATACTACCCCAGCCTGTCAATATACTACCCCAGCCTGTCCATAATCTACCCCAGCCTGTCCATATACTACCCCAGCCTGACAATGTACTATCCCAGCTTGTCTATATAGTACCCTAGCCTGTCCCTATACTACCCCAGCCTGTCCATATACTACCCCAGCCTGTCCATATACTACCCCAGCCTGTCTATATACTACCCCAGCCTGTCTATATACTACCTCAGTCTGTCTATATACTACCCCAGCCTGTCTATATACTACTCCGGCCTGTCCATATACTACACCAACCTGTCTATATACTACCCCAGCCTGTCTATATACTACCCCAGCCTGTCTATATACTACCTCAGTCTGTCAATATACTACCCCAGCTTGTCAATATACTACCCCATCCTGTCCATATACTACCCCAGCCTGTCTGTATACTACTCCAGCCTGTCTATATACTACCCCAGCCTGTCTATATACTACCTCAGTCTGTCTATATACTACCCTAGCCTGTCAATATACTACCCCATCCTGTCCATATACTACTCCAGCCTGTCCATATACTACCCCAGCCTGACAATATACTATCCCAGCTTTTCCACATACTACCCCAGCCTGTCCATATACTACCCCAGCCTGTCTATATAGTACCCCAGGCTGTCTATATACTACCTCAGTCTGTCTATATACTACCCCAGCCTGTCGATATACTACCCCAGCCTGTCCATAATCTACCCCAGCCTGTCCATATACTACCCCAGCCTGTCCATATACTACCCCAGCCTATCCCTATACTAACCCAGCCTGTCTATATACTACCTCAGCCTGTCAATATACTACCCCAGCCTGACAATATACTATCCCAGCTTGTCCATATACTACCCCAGCCTGTCCATATACTACCCCAGCCTGTCTATATACTACCCCAGCCTGTCCATATATTACCCCAGCCTGCCCATATACTACCCCAACCTGTCCATACACTGCCCCAGCCTGTCTATATACTACTGTAGCCTGTTCATATACCTGCGGACCACGGCTGGCATGAGGAAGTGAACCGGTGCAGCCATTACTTGTCTTTAGGCCGGGTCCAGAGGCACAGGTGCGCGCCTGTGGACCACAGCTAAAGAAATAGGTAGAGAGGCACTGCAAAAATCTCCACCTCTGCCACCTCCCTCGTATACATGGACAGGGCGAAGAGGGTGGAGTCATGGGTGGAGCCAAATGGGGCCGCAAAATGAGGTTTCTCCTAGGGGGTCAAAAATTCTTGCACCATCCCTGTACTACTTAATTTTATAGAGGTAGAGATGTGGGACAGGTTTTTCCCCTTGGTCATTCACTCCCTGGGGTTGTACCTGGGTGTGAAAATTTGATTGGCTGATCCTTCTGCGGATGGTCTCTATCTAGTGATAATGGGCGATCCGGCTCTGGAGCCGATGGGCCGCTATCCCAGGCAGTGGGAGGAAACATCCCCCCCTTCTGCCACCTTCTGCTGCTCTTCTCTGGCCTGACGTCCCACCGGGAGACCGGAGTGTGCATCTGGTGTGTCCCCCGGCTGTGAGGAGTCTCGATAGAAGCTGGAATCATGTCTCCTTCATATGTTTCTGGAAGCGAGGTGACAATGTCGCTTCCGGTTTACTCGGCCGTCAATGGCGCCGATTTTTAAAAAATGACAGTATTCAGAATCATAGTTTTTGGCGATCTGAGTACTGTGAAGTGCAAAGGAGGGATTGGGGCTCTTTTAGACCAGCAAAGAAAGTGCATGCGCAAATCGCTCCCGCAAATGTAAACAGAATAGAGAAAAAAAATCGACCTAACATATTGACCCAAAAAAATCGGCATCATATATCGGCCATCGGCCGCCCCGATTTTTAAATATTGGCATTAGCCAGAGAAAAAACAATATCAGTCGACCTCTACTTGTAATAAGGAGCCATCATGATAACCAACAAGGGACAACCTTGTGCTCTTCGGGCTCATGCACACTGTAATCATTTTGGGCGTTTTTTTTTACAGCCCAAAAATGCCCCATTATGTTATCCTATGTGTCCATGCACACATGGACATTTATTGTCGTTTAACAGCAGTGGCGTTTTTGGGCTGTTATCTGAATGTCCTGAATTGGCATTCAAAAGTCGTTCTTCTGACTACAAAAAACGCTGGATACCGATAAACGCTCATAAATGCTGGTAAACGGCCGCTTATTGGTGTCTGGCGTTTTTTGTGGTCAATGAAAGCTAATGAGGTAAAAAAACACACTCAAAAACGCCAGTGCCGATAAACGCTGCTTGCAAAACGCTGCAAAAGAACGTTTTCTAAACAGCGTCTCCTGCCCGACGCCCAGAGAGCCCAGAGAGTGTCCAGTGTACATGGAGCCTATATGTTTTGTGGTTTCCTACTTCTTGAGGAAGATGTGAGGATCAGAAACATGACAGATTGTAAGATTCATATTTATACCTACATGGAATAGACCTTGATGTATGGCAATATGTATATGTGCCTGATATAAGGGTACCCCTTCCTTGCTGCACACATCCATGCTCACCCAGGCGAGATTTTATGTCTGGCACATTGTTCATGTGATTGAGAATATATATATATATATATATATATATATATATATACACACAAGCATATCATTAATAGTATGTTGAAGCTACTATCACATCTATGTTATAAATCTAACAATGCCTCATGTTTTCCATCTTTACTTTCTCCTGATGAAGCTGGAAACTGTGAAGCATGGATGCCCCTTGTTGCACAGTATACAGAGAGCTCTTCCTTCTATACGATACGTGAAGTGAAAATACTGGTAATTCTGTTTTGTTTTCATGATTGGCATTCAATAAAATCTCTATGTTTTAAATCCTTGGGATGCCTGTAAAGTGTATTATATATATATATATATATACAGTATATACAGTATCTCACAAATGTGTGTACACCCCTCACATTTCTGTAAATATTTTATTATATCTTTTCATGTGACAACACTGAAGAAATTACACTTTGCTACAATGTAAAGTAATGAGTGTACAGTTTGTATAACAGTGTAAATTTGCTGTCCCCTCAAAATAACTCAACACACAGCCATTAATGTCTAAACAGCTGGCAACAAAAGTGAGTGCACCCCTAAGTGAAAATGTCCCAAAGCAGCGGTGGCTGGTGTGTAAGGGGCGCTTGGGCGCCGCCTCCCCGTCGGCCAACGAAGACGAAAAAAAAAAAGTCAGAAAAGCCGAATCTCTGCAACAATCCTGCCTGCTGGATGGCGTAAGTGCGGGGGGGGGGATCTCTGCAATGTACCCCACCTGTGTCACTGGCTGCAAACTGCCCCCACCTGTGTCACTGGCTGCAAATTGCCCCCACCTGTGTCACTGGCTGCAAACTGCCCTCACCTGTGTCACTGGCTACATAACTGCCCCACCTGTGTCACTGGCTGCATAACTGCCCCCACCTGTGTCACTGGCTGCAAACTGCCCCCACATGTGTCACTGTGCCCTTTGATGCTGAGCTGTATACTGTGCCCTGTGATGCTCAGCTGTATACTGTGTCCTGTGATGCTGAGCTGTATACTGTGTCCTGTGATGCTGAGCTGTATACTGTGTCCTGTGATGCTGAGCTGTATATTGTGTCCTGTGATGCTAAGCTGTATACTGTGTCCTGTAATGCTGAGTTGTGTACTCCTGACACAATATGTGGAATACAGGGGACGGAATGTGTGGATTCTATAAGGGGTGGGGCTTATTAGAAGTAGGAGGGGTTAAAAGGAAGGGCGGGGCCTGGCACCCCCCATCCAAAAACTTCACCAGCCGCCACTGTCCCAAAGTGTGAATATTTTGTGTGGTCACCATTATTTCCCAGCACTGCCTTAACCCTCTTGGGCATGGAGTTCACCAGAGCATCACAGGTTGCCACTGGAGTCCTCTACCTGTCCTCCATGGCAACATCATGGAGCTGGTGGATGTTAGAGACCTTGCGCTCCTCCACCTTCCATTTGAGGATGCCCCACAGATGCTCAATAGGGTTTAGGTTTGGAGACATGCTGGACCAGTCCATCACCTTTACCCTCAGCTTTAGCAAGACAGTGGTCATCTTGGAGGTGTGTTTGGGGTTGTTATCATGTTGGAATACTGCCCTGTGGCCCAGTCTCTGAAGGGAGGGGATCATGCTCTCCTTCAGAATGTCACAGTACATGTTGGCATTCATGGTTCCCTCAATGAACTGTAGCTCCCCAGTGTTGGCAGCACTCATGCAGCCCCAGACCATGACACTCCCACCACCATGATTGACTGTAGACAAGACACACTTGTCTTTGAATTCCTCACCTGGTTGCCACCACACACGCTTAACTCCATCTGAACCAAATATGTTTACCTTGGTCTCATCAGACCACAGGACATGGTTACAGTAATCCATGTCCTTAGTCTGCTTGTTTTCAGCAAACTGTTTGTGGGCTTTCTTGTGCATCATCTTTAGAAGAGGCTTCCTTCTGGGATGATAGTATGCAGACCAATTTGATGCAGTGTGTGGCGTATAGGGTTGCCACATCATCCCTTTAATCCAGGACACATATTAATTACATAGAAACATAGAAAATTACACAGGTTCTGTGGCTGATTAAGGTGGTAATTAAACTCACTTGGTGCCTTATCTGCATTAAATCAGCCTCAGAACCTGTGTAATTCATATGTGTCCTGGATTAAAGGGGTGATGTGGCAACCCTAGCGGCGTATGGTTTGAGCACTGACAGGCTGACCCCCGCCCCCCTTCAACCTCTGAAGCAATGCTGGCAGCACTCATACGTCTATTTCCCAAGACAACCTCTGGATATGACGCTGATCACATGCACTCAACTTTTTTGGTTGACCATGGTGAGGCCTGTTCTGAGTGGAACCTGTCCCGTTAAACCGCTGTATGGTCTTGGCCACCGTGCTGCAGCTCAGTATAGCCTAGACCATTTTTATGTAGAGAAACAATTCTTTTTTTTAGATCCTCAGAGAGTTCTTTGCCATGAGGTGCCATGTTGAACTTCCAGTGACTAGTATGAGAGAGTGAGAGCGATAACACAAAATTTAACAGACCTGCTACCCATTCACACCTGAGACCTTGTAACACTAACGAGTCACATCACAACGGGGGTAGGAAAATGGCTAATTGGGCCCAATTTGGACACTTTCACTTAGGGATGTACTCAGTTTTGCTGCCAGCAGTTTAGAAATTAATGGCTGTGTTTTGACTTATTTTGAGGGGACAGCACATTTACACCGTTATACAAGCTGTACACTCACTACTGTACCTTGTAGCAAAGTGTCATTTCTTTAATGTTGTCAAATGAAAAGAAAGAATAAAATATTTACAAAAATGTGAGGGGTGTACTCACTTTTGTGAGATAATGTGTACAGGCGGTCCCCTAGTTACAAACATCCGACTTACAAACGACTCCTACTTACAAACGGAGGGAGACAACAGGAAGTGAGCTTCCAGATTTTATTGTCAAAGCTTAATTTAATATATTGAAGTTAGAAGCTGATTGGCTACCATGCACAGCTGCACCAGATTCTGGGTGCACCAGTTTTAGTAAATCTCCCCCACTGTGTTATTCTATGTCAGTTGGTGATTACAAGGACACATTATGTATTTGACAACCAAGGGTGGCCATGCCAAGAGGGGGGGGCAAATGCTCACAACTGATAAATAAACTGGATTGAAGGGGCGGGTTCAGCTCTGGTGAGAGATATGACATGGAATGGAATGGGGAGAAGGGAAGGTGACATGGAATGGGGATAAGGGAAGGCGACATGGAAAGGTGAGAAGGGAAGATGACATGGAATGGTGAGAAGGGAAGGTGACATGGAATGGGGAGAAGGGAAGGTGACATGGAATGGTGAGAAGGGGAGGTAACATGAAATGGGGAGAAGGGAAGGTGGCATGGAATGGTGAGAAGGGAAGGTGGCATGGAATGGTGAGAAGGGAAGGTGACATGGAATGGGGAGAAGGGAAGGTGACATGGAATGGTGAGAAGGGAAGGTGACATTGAATGGTGAGAAGGAAAGGTGACATGGAATGGTGAGAAGGGAAGGTGGCATGGAATGGTGAGAAGGGGAAGAGACATGGAATGGGGAGAAGGGAAGGTGACATGGAATGGTGAGAAGGGAAGGTGACATGGAATGGTGAGAAGGGACGGTGACATGGATTGGTGAGAAGGGAAGGTGACATGGAATGGTGAGACGGGAAGGTGACATGGAGTGGTGAGATGGGAAGGTGACAAGGAATGGTGAGAAGGGAAGATGACATGGAATGGGGAGAAGGGAAGTTGACATGGAATGTGGAGAAGGGAAGTTGACATGGAATGGGGAGAAGGGAAGTTGACATGGAAAGGTGAGAAGGGAAGGTGAGAAGGGAAGGTGACACAGAATGGGGAGGAGAGAAGGTAACACGGAATGGGGAGGAGGGAAGGTGACATGGAATGGTGAGAAGGCAAGGCGACATAGAATGGGGAGAAGGGAAGGTGACATGGAATGGGGAGAAGGGTAGGTGGCATGGAATGGGGAGAAGGGTAGGTGACATGGAATGGGGATAAGGGAAGGTGACATGGAATGGGGAGGAGGGAAGGTGGCACGGAATGGGGAGAAGGGAAGGTGACACAGAATGGGGAGAAGGGAAGGTGACATGGAATGGGGAGAAGGTAGGATGACACGAAATGGGGAGAAGGGAGGGTGACACTGAATGGGGAGCAGGGAAGATGACACGGAATGGGGAGAAGGGAGGGAGACACGGAATGGGGAGAAGGGAAGGTGCAACGGAATATGGAGAAGGAAAGGTGACATGGAATGGGGAGAAGGGAAGGTGACACGGAATGGTGAGAAGGGAAGTTGACACGGAATGGAGAGAAGGGAGGGTGACACGGAATGGGGAGAAGGGAAGGTGACATGGAATGGAGAGAAGGGAAGGTGACACGGAATGGGGAGAAGGGAAGGTGACATGGAATGAGGAGAAAGAAAGGTGACACGGAATGGGGAGAAGGCATGGGAAGATCTAGCCCGGCTACTCCCTCCACCCACCGATGTCACCAGTGTAAGAAAATAAAACGCCATGTGTCACTGACAGTGAAGAGAGGTAAATCCCCCAATCTGATTATTTATATATTCACCATGAAAGATACCCTGTCATTATCTGTATTCTCTATTAAAGTGGTAGTAAACTGTTTACCCGCTTATACCTACAGGTAAGCCTATTGTAAGGGTTACCTGTAGGTACTATGAATATCTCCATTGTTCTATCAGATTACCGCTACCCATCAGATGTGCTATGCATTCCGCGGCACGATGCATTCCACAACCTTTGTGATCTGAGGGGTAGCGGTAATCTGATTGTACACTCATGTGGACATCTTACTACACCCAGCTACGTTTTGATTTTCAGAGTAATTTTAGCAATAAACTGAGTGTATATAAATTAATATAGAATATTAATATCTGTAATGTTGTTTGGAGGTTTAATTTTGTAAGCATAAAGGTTTAGCGCTGAGCAGTGCAGGGTTTACCAACATGGCCTCTGCCACCTTCCTACTGCTGGCGTCTAGCTTCTTTCAAAATGTAACATCAAAACAACATCACAGATGCATAGCTTCCAACTGTCCCTGATTTGGAAGAATGTCCCTCTTTCCTCCTCATTTGTCCCTCATTTTGGTCTGATCTATATAATTGTATATAAAATGCACTTTTTATCTTTCAAAAAGTGTTTCCCAGTGCTAAACCTTTCATCCAATTTCTAAATTGCTGCATTTGTAAATTTCAAAAGCTAGTATAAAGGGACACTAGTGGTAAAAAGAAGCACTTGTGGGTTTAACTAATTATTATTATGCATAATTCTCCTTTAACCACTTCAATACCAGGCACTTAGAACACTTCCCGCCCAGACCAATTTTCAGCTTTCAGTGCTGTTGCGATTTGAATGAGAATTGCGAGGTCGTGCGACGCTGTACCCAAACAAAATTTTTATCATTTTGTTCCCACGAATAGAGCTTTCTTTTGGTGGTATTTGATCACCTCTGCGTCATTTCTGATCACCGCTATAAACAAAAAAAGACCGAAAATTTTGAAAAAAAATAAAATTTTTCTTTGTTTCTGTCACAAAAATTTGTATAAAGTACATTTTCTCCTTCACTGACGGGCACTGATGTGACTACACTGATGGGCACTGATGAGGCTACACTGACGGGCACTGATAAGGCAGTACAGATTGGCATTGATGAGGTGGCACTGATAAGGTTGCACTGATGATGGGGCACATATGCAGCACTGATAGGCGGCACTGACAAGCAACACTGACGGGCACTGATACGTGGCACTGATATGCGGCACTGATGGACACTCCTAGGCGGCACTGATAAGTGGCAATGGGCACTGATAAGGGGCACAGGTGGGCACTTTTAGGTGGCACAGGTGGGCA